>SCDS01000268.1:0-46207 GCA_004149465.1 Drosophila nigromelanica | reverse complement strand
TTTCCCCCACCCTCTTTTTAAATCAATAGTTCCTTGGATTACCTCTCCAACAATTTAAAAATTAGTAAGCCCCCCCCCCCCCCCCTTATTTATTATCGAAAACATTTTTTTTCAAAATTTAAAAATTGCAAATTTTTGTTTTTAATCGATTGTGTTAGTCCTAATTAGTATAAAAATCAGCATTAAGCCCGATTCTGAGAGAGTCAAATTTCTTGTCGAAAATCATGCCAAAATTGGCAAAAATTTTGACAAGTAAAGCTCTCGGATCCATAGCGCTCATATTTCAAACTTCAATAACTTTGTCAAAAATGAACCGATTTTTATGTTTGATGATTTTCATGATTTTTCATTTAGATCGATATTACATTTAAAATATATGAATTTTTAAAAATAAAATTTTTTCTTAAAAAAAAAAGGGGGGGGGGGGGGCACATGATATTTTGAAATGTAGGAGCTATAGATCCGAGAACCTTACATTTGAAAATTGCGTGGGCGAAATTTTTGTACCGATCTTTAAAGGATGTGACTAGTTATCTAAATTCCAAATTTGGTAACTCTAGCTTAAAAACTGTGGGATATAGGCATTTCCGATTTTTTTAGGGCGGGCGCTGGGGGTGTTCTAGTAGGCGTGGCCGGGATATCCAGGGGAGGGGGATATCTGTGGGGGAGGTTACCAGCTATCTACATACAAAATTTGGTAGCTCTATCTTTAAAATTGTGGGAAATATTCACCTTTTATCGATTTGCGATTTGAGGTGTATTGACATGTTATCGAATTGCCAGCCTCCCAATGGGCGTGGCACAAAAATCTTAACACTTTATAACTAACTACAAGTATATATCCAAAGTTTCAAGTCTCTATCTTCAATAGCGCTGAAAAAAGTTGCATTCATCCGGACAGACGGACAGCATGACGGACATTGCAGAAACCCAATATACTAAATTCACTTCGTGAACGAGTATAAACACTCGAAAAAATTACCTATATCTCAAGTTATTATTCTAATCTCAAATTAAATCCCTCTTTTTATTTATTATAAATTTCAAAGTCTTTGGATTGAGACTCCACTTTATTAATTTGATAGTCAATAATTTACACAATTGATATCTTCAACAGTTTTGAATATATTTATGGCATTTTACTTATCTGTTTATTTCAGACATATAGTTTTGAACTTATTATTTATGAAATTATTAGGATAGTCGAGGTTACTCGATCAGTAGACACACTATACACTATGGTATGTATGTTTTATGTACATATGAAAGATTTAAAAACTTAATTGAACTATACCTGGGTCTGCAGAAGGATTTTATATTTTGTGGAAAGTCTAGTAGTTTTTTTAAATTCTTATAATTATATTAATATTACAATTAATTTTTTGTACTTTTTAAATAAATAACCAGAGCTTTCAATACATTTTTTCTTGAGTGGAAAATGTTGATTCGAAACTCCCTTTTTTCTTTGTCTTTGTTTTATTACTAACTCAGTGGGTGAACAAAAAGTGGAGCAGTAATACAATATATTGTCTAGTCTTTGGTAAAACATGTGTGGATTAGAGCAAGAGTAAGAACTCAAATCAAAACAGCAGGCACCTAAGACACGCTGGCAACAAAGTGGTGCAAGCAAATGAATGTAGATAGATAGGTACTTGATCGGCGTATATACCGGTCTATATGTGGCTGCGGCAGACACTTCAAGTTCAATTGAAAAGCGGCTGTCTGGCCAAAGATCAAATGAACAGAGAGCAATAGACCAACCGCATGGCCAGACAGACAATGATGACTGTCGGGGCTGGGCCCAGCTGTTGGTAGTTGGTATAGTTTTTGGACGGGTTTTTGTAGCATATGACTGGTAAGTGACTGTCAGGGGCCTCGATGTGTCTCGGTCGTGTCTCGGCTCACTTAGCGATTTCATGCATGCAAATTAGTTTTTGAACCTGTTGCAATTTGTTGTTGTTCTTGTTGTTTTTGTTGCTGTTCCGCTGCCAGTGTTAACGGCGCCCTGAAGTGGTAGCCACAACGGGCACGGACCACACTTTCAACCTGACTTGAAACTAGTCACAGCAGTTGCTGTGTTCTGTTCCCATGTTGCATGCTAATTGAGTCTGAAGTGTAGCGCAAAAATCACTAACTAAAATAAACTCATGGAAAATAGTGCACCAATTATTGGGACCGACCCGACGAGAGGTCTGTGCCTGAAACTCACTCGTGCATATCCTAGAGACATGCGTGAGAATATCAACATAGAATTTCTCACGGATACACACGGTTTGCCAAGCTGAGCAGGGAGCAGGGATGGGCAGGCAACCCACCCAACTATAGCCGCGTTGTTGTCGTCGTAACATGCAACAAATTTATGCGCCGCCAGCAACTTGCAGCAGTTGTCGAGAGGCAGACGGGCGCAGGGCGTGTTGCCAACTGCCAGTCGGCAGTAGGCAATAGGCATGCTGATTTTGAACTTGTACCGTGCAATGTTTAAGCACAAGAACAACACACATAAGTATATAACATGCTTAAATTACACACTGCAGATCGCACTGGCATAGTTAAGTGCTTGCCAGGTTGGGTTACCTCGGATGGTGTGGAATATGTAACGAAAACTTTGCATGTTCTGCCACCAAATGTAACCGAAGGCGTCGTCAGCACATTTTAAGGCTATTGCACTCTTCTCGACTTGAACTAACAATTTTTGCTTCATTTTATTTTTAGACTTACAACAGAACGGAATTATTCACATTTGATTATGTAGTTAAGCTGAATATTGTAAGCCCACGCTGCTGAAGTTATAATATTTACAACAAATTTTGGTAAATATCACCATGCTGCTTGTTAAATATTCTTAGATCTTTTTGTGAATATTAAACACTAATTAAAATCGTCTGTAAGCAGTTTGGTTTAGATATCTACATAACATTAAAAACTATTTTATGCAAATGGCAGCGTTTATAAATTTTATAATTTAATAGTCAGATATTGTCCGAATTTTATGTTTAAATTAAAATATTGATATTTTTTAGCCATCTTATACCGTTTAAACAAATAATTTTACATGGAATCTAGATCGGCAAACTAATAATATCTACAATTAAAGTTTGTCACGCTACTTTTTCATATTATTAACAGTTAACAGTTTCAAATTTTATTTTATGCTTTAATTTAAAAAATAATAATTGAAATTTCTTATGATTTAATAATTTAAATGTAAAGAATATTTATTCAAAAGTGTTTAATTGAAAAGAATTTCAAAAGGATGAATGTGATTTTGAAAAATTTTAATTTTAATAAATCACAATGGCAACTTAGGGTATTTTTTATGCATATTACATTATAAAAAGTTATAAGTATATTTTCTTTTAAAGATAGATATAAAGACTACCCCGATAAATATTAATAATAATTTATAATTTCATAAGATTTTAAATATAGTACCAAATTTCAATTTCTTTTAGCAATTAACCAAAAATCTCAGAAACAAGCTAAGAATGATATTATAATTTTTTTTAATGTAGATTACCTTGACGTATACAGTTCATCAAACTACCAAATTTCGTGGTAATTAAATCAATCTTTTCACAGCCCTCACTATAAGGTTTATTAGAGTATTAAATTGTTGACACCGCTCGTAAAAATATTTGATGGCTACTTAATTACTACATATTACCGGTAACTATTAAACATATATGTATTTTAGGCTTCTTTTTTTTATATACATATAAAAAATATTAGACATGTTTTTTTTTGTTTGTTTGTGGTCGAGTCCGATCAAAAAAACTGTGACGAACAATACGAAGACTCAAAATGGCTTGCAATGCCCTGAAGGCAATCAAGAGTTGAATGCAAATAAAACCACAAAAGATTACGTTAATCTACAGAACAGGCTAACGCCTCAGCTAAAGAATTTTCAAGTACAGCTATGGAGGGAAGGCAGAACGAGAAATTATCCGCAGTGAAAATGACAGCAGCACAGACAAACACACAAGCATACAATGACAAACGGAAGCGGAAATATCTGAGCCAAGTTACGGCAATTTGCGGTTTTAATAGTCGTTGGTGCCCAAAACTGCCTAGGCCCTCGGGCGGCCAGAAAATAAACAGTTTTATGATGCTGTAATTGAGAGCTGTACATGTAACTAGACACAGCACATGTGCAAGTGTCAGAAGAGAGCGAAAATAATAAGAATACGCTTGGCAGAACGCCTCTTCCCAGACAATTCTGGTAAAATATGCAAAAAGATTTTTTTAAAGAGAATGCAGTCAACGGTTGCGGTTTGGCTTATGGCACGCCCAGCTGCACAGCCAAGAGTTGGGTCAAGTTTACAATTATTGTAAAATATTGCATTAAAAGATAACAACAAAAACTTTCCCATTACTAAGTAATCAGCGTGGGAAAATAGTTTCAAGTGAAAAATATTTTAAAATGCTTATTTATTATTGATGACAACAGACGAGCAATGAGTGAGTGAGAGGCATATATTACAATTATCATAAATCTTATTTAACAAATTCAACTGTGCAAACACTTTATACAATGTGCGACAACAATAAGATACTGAAGGAAGGAGAGACAGAGATAGACAGACTTATAAATAAATTTCAAATTGAAACACAAATACGGCGTGTAAATAAAAACGCCAAAAAAAAGGCAACAATATAAACAATTGACAACAGTCGAGTCCAAATATGATACCACTTAAAGTAACCGGGGTTCAGCCCCACAGCGGCCCACTCGTAAGGGGCAGACAGCCAGACAGAGAGACAGACCCACAGACAGATATTGTCGCGCCAATTTTACCCGAGTGTCAAGTTACCCAAGACAACGTCGGTCGACAGCCGCAACAGTAACAGAAAGCAGAAAAAATCGAAATAAAATAATATACTTTGCAATTGTTGCAACAATTACGGCGAGTACTGCGACAGCGACAACAATGGTATCTTAAAAAGCCGCAAGTGACATAATTTTTAGAGGCTAAGGCGATTTACACCGACAGCCCCAGACACCCAAGAGAAATGAAAACCCAGACCAAGTACTCAAATGTACTCATATACTCGCACAAAAATGAATATATATATATATTTTTTTCAATTAGAGAATAATTGTGCAATTTAGTGAAAGAGACGACTTATAGGAGTTGAATACGAAAAGCTAAAGCTCAGCATTCAGAGATTGACTTTATGATATATGAATAAACACAAAAGAGTTGGCTGGAATTTTGATTGGAATGCCAATGGATAAATGGTAAATATTACAATACTACAAATATAAATAAAATATGTATATGTATATGTATATAATTATATGTTGTATGTATGTAAATTAAAAAACAAATCATCATCAATTCATCAAATAATCATTCAAATAGACAAATATATATATATAAATATATATATTTATATATTACGATGGAGTGACCTTCGATCCTTTGCACTTTTTGAAAATCAACGATATTAAATGCATTTGTATTATCTACATATCATCATTTTGAAAAAATTAAAAATTTTAATAAATTTATTTCTAAATGTTTTTATACTTAGCAATAAGGGAATTGATTTTCGTAGACAGTGCTGCGTGTCTTATAGTTTGCGTGAATTATATTATTCAATACATAATTTATACACAAATTTATGATAAATACCTTAAAAATCATATAAAACAATCTTCAAACACGCAATGTAAAACTCGGTTTACTTAATATGTATTTATGTATTATATAATTACGGCTATTTAAATTTATAATGTGGTGACTTTTCCAACTGCGCGCATAATTAATGAACTGCATGATTTACAATTAATTTAATTTTACACCAAGCTGGAATTCGGGGTCGAAGTCAAATAGCACGCAGATCATATAAAACTTTTTTAAAATTAACGTTCACAGATATCTTTTAGCCAGCCTACTAGCTAACTGTGTAAGCCGAACGGATTAAGTGCAGGCCGCACGCTTTAACCATTTATCACAGCCATAATGAGCGGCTATCGCGGCAGTCAAATTTAATTTTTAAAGTCCCCCCAATAGACAACAAAAAACGGAAAACAATGTGCAACACATAAACATGAGCAACAATTTGTCGCAATGCGGCGTCGAACAAAATGTCACATAGATTAAACGGAGCTTAGCGAGTGTCGGAGTGTCAGTGTGTCGCAACGGCAGCTGTCGCTGTCGCCCCAATATTATCTGTGGGATTAGCGCAGCAGCAGGGTCTGAACCAATTCATATAGTCGCTGATATGTATTAAATTGAGCGCGCGGGCGTACTCTGGCCCTGACAGTCATCAATCTTTGCAACTGCGCCCCAAGTTAATCAATTTTATTAGCATTAGATTCTCTTTTTTTTGTCAATTTTTTACTTTTCGGGATTCTTCCGCCTTCAAATGTCTGACGAGTTAAGTACAAGTGTTGTAGCACTTTTTCAAGTACAATTTCAAACATCAAAAGTCAGCTTTCAAGTACGCTCAAGTGCGGCAACTCATCAAAGTCCCGACAATAGAAAAAAATAAAAATAATAAACTTATGTAGAAACAAAATTGTAGAATTATGAATGAGCTGGCAGCGTTTAAATCAGCATCTTCCACCCGATGGCTTCATGAATGACGACGCTGATTTATTCTGCAAATGGTTTTTGGCTATTTTAAGTTGGTTTTTTCGTTTGCCTTCCAACGAGTACGATTACGTTTTTCGAAGGTCGTGGGTCTAGAAAACATTATAGGCCTCGATTTGATGAGCAGCTCAAAAACGAAAACGAAAACGAAAAGTGGCGATTAATTCGATGGCACTTCCATTTGTAGGCATATAAATCTGAAGGGGCCTTAAATTATGGCTGTTGTTATTGTTGTTGTTGTCATGAGCTCACGAGGAAGAACTCAAAATAAGAGGAAATAAACATAGAAACAAAAATTCATAATTAATTATTCACAAATTGAGTATATGCTTAAGTCTTCTACTAAATTATTAAATTTGTAGTTGACTGTGATAACGAAATTTTAGAGTATTATATGAAGTGATCGTTGAAGTTTCTCGACTTGATTCGATACAAATTTTCAAAGCGTGCAAACTCAATTAGAAGTATTTTATCATGACAAACTGTTTTCACACTGCAAAACTTAATTATTGTGTTGCTTTTCTAATAATAATATCTCGAGAGTAGTCAAGTTTCCCTGTTCAGTAATTGATTGGAATGTACAAAAAGCTTAAATTAATCTTAAAAAATAGGTGTGTTAGCTTAAAACGTTTCTCGTATTACAAATAAAAAAAGTTAATCATTTAACATGCTGATAAATTATACTGACAAAGACATTTAACACTAGTCTCAAAATATTTCCTAGCCTGATGTTATAAATAATGTTATGTAGCCAATCTCTATAAAAAATGTGTGCATGTTTAATATTCTTGTATTAAAAGTTTTAAATTTTTTTAATAATAATCATATGAATGATAAATAAATGTTTTTTGTGAATTATTTGCAAAAATATATTTTGCAAAAGAAAACGATTTCAATCTTAGTATTAATTATAATAATAATATCCTGATAAGATATTATTCTGAGCATCAACAAACAACATCGTAGTCGATTAAAATTATTCATAATGGACAGCATTAAATTTATTTTTTATTATTTACATATATATAAAATTTTCAATCTAATGCGAATTTTCATTGAAATTAACCTCATTTAATTTGACAGCTCTTATTTCAATAATATTATTATTTGTATTTCTCTTCGGCTTTTTGGCAAACATAAATCTGATGTAACCCCAACAATTTGCAACAGACTCGTGCTATTGACAGCTGACATTACAACAAGTGTTTGTACTTATAATTGCTTTGCTCGGCTTGAGTTTCAACCCTGACTAAGCTCGGGATCATACGACATGTGCTATGTGCCATGTGTCTGTCTATATATACTCATATATGATATGTGCATATGCACCTCTTACTGCTCTTCCTGTTCTGCAATCAGCTTGTAAGGTCGCGTGCCCCCTTTTGGCAAATAACGTTTTCATAATGATTTTGAGGAAATTTGATACACCCCTTGTTGCTGGTGGCACATGTGTGTCTACAACAACCCTTTTGCATCCACCTTCCGTTTATCGCAAACCATCCCAAGTCTTGTTGCACGCAACTTCTTTCACATGTGACACGATATAATCCCTTTACGTACAGCTTAGTACTAAAATTGGCGATTCCACCAAAAAAATATATATAATAATAAGCGAAAGAAAAAAAAAATTATTCATATTCTATGACAGAAATTCGTTGGCTGCAGCTGTTGCCCCACACGCTTCAGTGCATCCAGCCGTGGTCATGGGACCCGGCAAAGGCCCCGTCTCCGGTCGCGGCCTCATTCAAATTTCATTCCACATAAGCCAAGTCAACGCAAAGGATGTCGAAGACGACGCTGCCGACGAGGAAAACAAAATAAATGGCTGATGCCATGATTTTTCGATTTCGGTTTTTTGGGCCATGGCACGTAAATAAATACATGAGTAACAGAATAATGTAGCATTGTACTTCAACTGAATTGCGAACGGAAGACATTAAATTTACTGCAAATGCAAGTGGACAAGCTTCAAACGTGACCTACCGGACGCATTATTGAAATTCTGTTAAGTTTGCCAGAATGGCTATGAAAAGTTTTATTTATCATCAGTTTTATTATTGCAATAATTGAGTTCTCGCAATTGCTCATTGATTCCAATGAAACGATACAGATTCTTGCATATTAATTGCACTAAAGCTTCTCGGCTGCATAAAAACCAATTTTACATATGAATTGTGTTAAATCATTTTCTATGGAATGAATTGAGTAAATTATAATTGGGATAATCAAGTTAGAATTAGAATTTAATTCTGCGTTTAATTTATGTTGAATTTGAATGTTTTGAGTTGCACGAGTAAAACGAAAATTCTTAACTCAAAACTTTTGTTCTTAATTATCGATTAAAAATCAAGAATACAAATCCGTTCGTTTTTCTCCTAGTATATTGTCAATTTATTCGAACAAAAATTAACCAAACTATTTTTATTTTTTTGTAACTACAACACACATATTATAAAATGTTGTTTTGTACAAACATGAGGTACAATCAACATGTTGTTAGTTCATCAACAGTCTCAATTAATAGATAAAGAAATCATTTACCTTACTTCTCACGCAATTACATCCTATTCCCGTTCTGTTCTTTAGCGATTTAAGAAAATTCCCTAGCTGCAACACAGCAATTGCAATCTCTCTATTACTACAATTGAAAGTGCAAACCAATTATGACAATTCTTAACCTACTTTTAAAAGTCAGCAAATATTTCTACGCAATTTGCACAACCTGAAAGGCAAAATATAAAAAAGAGATACGGAATTAAACAACATCATAGCAAGCGCTTCCATTAAAAGCAAATTTCGCTGCTGCGCTTTTCCCCTACTAATTGCATGTAGGCTAATTTGCACATTCCCAGTTGAATGTCTCGACGCACTACAGCCCGAGGATGGAGAATGTTAGTTGGGAGGCACAACCGCAGACATCAAACTGGAACGTGCGAAGACAGCGTTGTATACGCCCGGCAATTGGCGCCCGAGCAGGGACATTAACCGAGTGCTCGCATTAGGCTAATTTCCACTGTGGGGCGCATAGAACAGAAAAAAACGAGCCGAGAACCGAATGAACAGACACATACATATTACAATTGCGATTGCAATTGCAATGGGGTTGGGGGTAATGTGGAGTGTCGAGGCGGGCCCATTGACAGCTCCATTGAACTTGGGTTCAAGTCGTTTGCGAAGCCGCGAGCTTGGCCCGCTTCTGATTGTAATTAAATCAACTTGTAAGGCGTGCAAACACAAAGAGCTGCCGCCAGAGTTGCCCAAGTTTTTGGTTGCCCAAGTTTCAGCTATGGGCCAGTGTGACCAAAACAAACGAAACAAACCTCAAAACATTTAATGGCAATTATGAACAACGAGCGGGTCTGGGTGATGCTGTTGCCGACTTGGTGACTCGGTAATTGTCGACTTAATTGCACTTGGCCGGTTAATTGCATTTCAATTGTCATGCCAAGACCAAGTGTCGTATCGCGTCGTTACTAGCAAGATGCAGCCCATGAAGGTTACAACAACTTGCAACAACTGCAACCATGTTGACAGCAACAGCGTCAACTGACATCTGCTCCGAGTCCCATGTGTGTGTCTGTCTGTCCAAATGATGAGTCGTGTTTGAGTGCAAGTTATTTGAGAACGAAAACCACAAAAAAAAAAAAATTAAATGAAGAAAAATAAAAATTAAATGCATTACATAAGCGCATTAACCAGTCACATCGCTTGTGTGAGTGTATATTACGATTTATGCATTCAATATATATACATGTGATTTTATAATTCCAATGACATGTAGGCATTTTTATTTGAGTGGTTTTCAGATTGTTATTGATTTTATGCGCCGCAAATGTTTACTTAATCACGTCGCTAATTTTCAATAGAATTTCATTGTTCAATTAGCGACAGGAATTAAAATTGTTGTGGGCTATGTCAGATAAATTAATTTAATTAGTTATATATTATATATATAATACATGTGTGTTATTATATGGAAGTAGAAAGGACTAGATTTAAGTCTAAGCTGAATTAACTTTTTTGTCAACAGTATCATTCTATTGCTCTGATTGGGTTACCGGAAATATTCAAAGTGCATTAAGCGTATTACAGCATTTAAGGGTATTTTAATATATTATTTAATATAAATTATTGGCCCTACTTTCAGTTAAATTTTGCATTTATAACTCAATTTGTGAGTACTAAAAAAAAAAAATTTACACAAATCTACTTGAAGTTAGTTATGATTTGATCTAATACCACCCAATTTATAATTAAATAAGTGAACTGTAATCTCTTTTAATAGGCAACATCTTCATTTGAAATCTGAATCTCAATCTCCATCATAATCACCTTATCCGTACAATCATTAACTCTCAATTATAACGCTGGCATTTTATTGGCATCAGCCATTCGCAACAACATTCCGTTCAATCAAGCCGATAACAATCTTCGGTTTTAGACACTTGTCAACATCGCAACTGGCAACTGAAGAACTTGTTTTTCCGATTTGAACGGGGTCAGTTGGCAATTGACAGTTGGCAGACTCGACAAATCGGCTAACAGGTCAACAGCGGCGAACAGTGCAATAAAACCAAACCAATAATAATTGCGAATCATAGCGCAAAATTGTATCCGCCTGTGTCTGTGTGTGCGTTTTGGGCTAAACAACTAACATTTCTTGAAGCAAACCAAGTCAGTCAACAACTGCAACAGGAGCAGGAGACAGAATACTGAAGTCTTCATGCGTCTGTGCAATTCCAGGAAAAATCATTAACGTGTCTTAAGCATAAATAATTAAAAAAAATCAGCAGAAAGCGTTCCACAAGAGACCAAAGACAACAGCGGCATCAGCAGCAACAACAACTAGCTGGAATGACAAGTCTATGACGACGACTAGGTGTACAGTCAACGTATCTGGTCTCTACAGCGCTTGGCTAAGATTGGCGCGCACATCCTGTACAGTTGACTTTGGGAAAAGTGTAGCATAGTAGTAGCTCATAGTAGTTGGTAGATGACAGTAGTACTAGTAGTAGTATTAGTATTTGTGGTCTTGCAATTAGACAGCTGATACGGGCATAAGGAAGCATGGCTGTCAATATGATGTGTGTGTGTCTGTTTAAATACTGTACACTTGGAGAAAATCCCCCTTCGTAATTACTGTATGATCGGAATAGAATACATACCGACATGTTATTTAAGCATTTCTTAAAATATTCTTTATAATATTTCTCAAATATTCTTAAAAACATTATTTATTAATTTAAATTTTATGTGTCAAACAAAAACCCTTCCACACAAGGTAACAATCTAGTGGCGAAAGCAATTTAAAACTCAATAATTTCTGATATCACACTTTGTGACAAAGCATAGTCAATTTAATTTATTAACAATTCAAAATTGTAAAAATAGTGCACAAAAATCTCCAATTTCTTTTTACCTAAACAATTTGATCGCAACATCTAGAAATTTATTACTTTGTTATTTTTTTTTAAGTGTACAAGACTGACTGACTGATGTGGATGTCAACATCGTGTCCGATCTCACTTTACAATTTGTGCGGTCTCATGGCCTGAGAAAGCTCCAATTCAACCTCACACATACACTTACACAAGTAGACACACTCTCGGCAATATCGTTGGATATCGCATTTCCGGTGCGGTTCTTGTGGTAATCCCAAGGCATATATGCATAAAAGAGAAAACTTACTGAGATAAGTATCTCTATATGTAGCTACTGTGTCATTGTAAAAAAACAAAAATCCAAAAAAACAAGAAGAAATAAAAATAATAAGTTATTGCCGCACTCTTAATATTTATATACCACTTAGTGCCCGGTTCTAATGCACCAAATAAATCAGCGTAAATATTTAGCATTCATTTAACACTCAACTCAAAAACGAGCGTTCCGAGAGACCTGAGAAACCACGCCCCCTGCGGCACCGAACTCTGACTATCATGCATAGTCATAGCAACAATCGCTGTTCTTGGCTGACTCACAAACTTGTCTCGCACGCTCCCACATTTGATAAATATTTAAACATATTTAATCTCGACTCGCAGCCCACTCGCCCGAATACGCGGCTACCGAGTTCAGCATTCAGCGATTGTTTTTCACATTGCCACGAATGTATCTAACGACTCGTGTGTACATTGTATCTATAAACTATACACGAGTGTGTCCAAAAGGTGCGCTTAAGCAAACAGTTCAAACAGCTCAACTATGACAAGTAGCAGTTGAATTGCGCGTAACTAAAGAAAAACCTGCGTCAACATGACCAAAAACAGTTCAAATAATACGCAGAGAAAACCCAGCCAAATACTACACCTATTTATAAAGCACTTACATTATGAATAATTATTTCAGAAATAAGCCTTACACAAACGTAATTCCTTAACTCCAAATAAATAATTTCTATGTTTTTGGATTGATACAGTATTTTCCTTATAGTTTTGAATCTGTCAAAGTCTCATTAATGATTTTTTGACCCTTACACATTCATTAAGCAACAATGTTCTTTTGTATTTAAATAGTTTTGACCCTTTCACCTTCCATTTTAAAAGTATTTTAATTTTCTTTATTGTAAAATATATTTTATTAAATTACAATAGTTGTCATACATATATATATATATACGACTTTTCAATATTTAAAATTAAAAATAATAAAAATCCTTTGAATTCACATTTTATTCCCATTTTACTATTATCAAGGCGGAAGTGATACTGCACCAGAGCTACTTACGCGGACTATTCTTTTAAAAACTGTCTGTATTATTTTACTAGTCTTTTCACAAGTTTTTTTTAATTATAATTAACAAAATATTTATTCCCTTCGTTACTCTCCGATGTCACAAGCCGACTCAGAAGAAAATGTCACTATTTTTTTTACGATCCAGTATGGTTTAAGGATTGAACCTAAGCTATGTTCTTATGTTTTATTACATTTTTTTCCAAAGGTAACCAATTTTATTACAATGCTAAGTTACCTCAGTTCACAAAGGAAAACAAAACAAGAAAACCTGCAGTTATTTATGTGGGTGAAGTTCTAAGACAGTTCGCTGGTCACTGTTGTCGTTGCTGTTGTTGCTTTATTCCTGTTGTTTTTGTTTTCGCTGTTGTTATTTGCTGTCTAAGACAGACCAAAAGTGATTTTTAAATATTGCTTTCAAGCGGCAACTCGGCATCTTGGCGACTCGGCGACCGGCACGTTTATATGGTGTATAGCTTGTCACAAAAGTTGAAATACACATATATGTATACTATGCATATACAAATGTGCACATTTATGGTCTCATATGGATGGCCATACAAAGAGAAATAAAATCACAACAAAGCCAAGGAAAGACGGTGCCAAACCAAGCGCTAACCAAGAGGCTGTAAAAGTTGGAGTCTCGAATTTGAGAGGCTTGGCTGGGTTTGGGCTTGGGTTTGGTTTTGTTTTTGATTCTCGTTTCTTGAATTTTATTCTGTGTTTCGGTTGCGCCACTAATGAGTGAATCTCTTCTCTCAGAGCTCCATGCTTCAAGCGCTAAGCTCTTTGCCTTTTGCTGTTTGGCCCATAAAATTTATGAGGTGTTTTGTTATGTGTTAAGTTTTTACATACATACATATACAGGGTCGAAGTCCCAGAACGCGATTTGCGCGTGCCCATATACATTACGAGTATTCTGCTGTGTATATATTTTAAAAGTATGTAGATTTGTGTGTGGCTAAAATACTAAAATCAAATGGCGGCTAATTAAGTTGAGTTAAGCAAATTATATGATCGATGTATTTCAAACGGATCTTAGCGAATGCGAAACTCAGCCAATTCTCTGGAAATCACGTAAGCACTGTCGCACGTAATGACCCAGCATCGTTGAACAGGATTGACTAGTTTTCAATTTCGCTTGAGTTTACACAAAAAATTGGCAGCTCTGCTGCAGCGCCAAGCGCCATAAAAATCTTTGACGCAAAAGTGTCAAATTTGTTATGCCCTTCGTAAAATTACAATAAATTTTGAAATTTAACGATATGTCAGTCTCAAGACCCGCAAGCTGAGGCAATCTTAAGCCGCTGCACATTGGGCCGCCGGATAGTAGATGACGAGCCCATATTTATTAATGATTTGAGGAGTGTCTATATATATGTTTGTACATATGAACATATATTTTATATCTTGTAATATTGCATAAATCCGTAAATATGTAGATTAAATAATATAAAGTATTGTCGTAAATATACACATAAACATAATCATAACAATAATAACAAAATATATGAATTTATGGGACATTTCTTAAAATCTGATATAATAACCAAATAAATTAAACTTTTTTGGTAACTAACATCTTAAAATTACTTTTTTAATAAGTTTCTAAAATAATTAAATATTGTCATTGACCTAATATTGAAGCAACGCGGTCATTTATTCCATTTTATGTACTGAGTCATTAAAAAATTGGTTAAACTAAAAAATTACTTTTGTCTACTAAGTATAATTTAATAAACCTACAGAATTACTTTTTTTTAAATAATTTTTGCTTTTATATAGGAATTTGAATGTTTCTTGGATAACTTCTATTATTTTTCGAGCGTTCATTTAAAATCGATATATGCGGAGGATATTAAGACCAGTAGCCAAGCAGATTATTAAACGTCGAAATCAACATAATAAAATTAAATTGGTGCCCATTTCATAAAAGTACTTCTACGATTATGGTGCTATACGTTTCTATAAATGAATGAGAACCTATGAAACCCATATAAGACGTGTCATAAAATTTTTTAAAACGCAATTATAAATTCGCATAAGGCAAAGATTACATTGATAAAGTTTAAGAATGATCACACAAATTCCCAAAAATATATACGTGAGAGGAAATAACAAAATGTATTACAGAAATAAAAAATTTCTTGGCAACTCGTATACCATACTGTCATGTTAGTTCTCAGAGCCTCAGGCTACATCTTTTTCATATCCATAACTCAAAATATCAGATTGATATGTATGGCAAAATACTTGCAGCCACACCTGATATCTCGCCAACTTATCTGTACACATTTGAACGTGTAATATAATACGTCAAACAATTTGTATGCCAAAGGCACAATATTATTTAATTTTTATTTTATTTTTTTTATATTAACATCTCAACAGTTACGGCTGCGACCACGGCAAATTGTAAAGCAATTATTCAAATCACACGCCGGCGCGGGTGCGATAAATTTATAAAACTGGAATATAATGGAATATGGCACGGTGTGATATGGTATGGCATGGAATGTTTTGCATCGCTGCATTTAAATAGGCGTCGAATACTATAGTCTGGTCAGTAACTTTGCTACCAAAGGGCACTGCGGGGCGAAATTATTTTCCACTTAAAAGCAAATAACTATCAACAAAAAGCGATGATGATGTCATTTGTTGAAGTCATTAGACATAATGAAGACGAATTTGATTTGTTTATACGCTTCGTTTTACATACACAGGAAGAAAAACAAAAAAAGACCTAAGTCAGCAAAAAACTAATAAATAAATGGGATTTTATGATTTCATGATTTTATTATCGTCTTTTAATTCTTTTGATTTTATGTTTAAATTTTTTCATGCGGCTGACCAAAAATTGCATCGTACATTGACCATAATTTTTTGTTTTCAATACAATTTTTTGGCAAGACTCTGTGGCGCCGGCTTTTCAATTATTTTGACCAACAATACAAACAAAATCTGGCACACAATGCGAATTCGCGTACTGTGTAAATATTTGTGATAAAATATTGCGTCGCATACGCAGAAAACAAATCGCTGACGTTGTCAGTTTTGTGTCTTGCCATAAAAATGGATAGCAAAAAACAAAGTTATTGCATTTTGCGCAATTTTCACAATATATATAAATTTTTTTTTAATTATTTTTTTTCTTTCTTGTTTTTTGATTATTGATTTGGCGTTGTGTTTTGTGTCTAATTTTGCCACCTGCATTTTGGCATATTTGGCAGTTTTAGCTAGTTGGCAACTTGACCAATTGGCAGCCCCTAGTTGGCCTATTGATCGATTGGTTTTGGCCAAAAATGGTTGCACGCGCAGCTCATTGGAGAAAAGGGTGGCTCATTTTGGTCAAAAATGATTTATTAACGTGCTCAGTTGTTTATGTCGACTTGCTGACTGCCTATGGCCACTGCAATTTGTTATTTAACAAATTTGTAAACGATCCGTGTAATGTTATACCCCATTCGCCATTGTATGTGTAATTCAACATTCCAGCTGTATGGTATTTATTTTGATATAGTTATTAGTTACGGGCAACTTTTAGTGGAATTTTGATTTTGTGTTTGATAAAAACATGAATAAGCCTACAAATTTAATGTAAAATATTGATATAAGCAATAATCTCGCATTTTTAATTGGCAATTTTAATATTTATCAAAATAAAAAATTTCTAAATTTTTGACGAAATGCAGCATTAAAGCTTTCATGAATAAAAAAAGGTGTTGCATAAAGCTATTTTATTCCTAAAATTAAACAATGCTTTTAAAATGTATTTGAACCCACATAAATAACAAATGATTGGTTTTTAACTTTTTAATGTAGTAATAAAAGCTCTTGAATTAGTCGGCATCAAATTTGTTCAATACGATACGTTGTTTTTAACAACAAAAAAAACAAATTTGTAATTGCTAATCACGTCCCACTTTAAGCGTATGATAACAGAAACATAATATGTTACATACATTGATTAAATAATTAAGCTATTAAATAATTATTATATTTGGTATCCAAAAAATATTTTTGGTTGCTTACATTAATTGAGCGGAAGTCTGTTAAAATTCGTACACAATTTCCCCTTTGTATACCTACCTACCTGTATCTTATACATCCCTAGCTTTGAGCCATGACCAGTGCTTACATTTGAGCCAATCATTATTTCTTCAAAGCGATAGCGCCAAATTGGCCATTTGCCGGCCCACAACTCAAAATATTTAACTTGCTTTAAACAATTTTATTCAATCCAAACACGTGCAACAAAACACGAAGCTGGTAATGAAGAGAACAAAGCTATAGCAACAATAACAATCATTAAATAATAGAATCCATACAACAGAAGCAAAAACAAGTCGTAAATAAATTTTTCGAATTAAAAATGGCAATAGCTCCACTCCAGTCCACAAACTATGCAAATTATACGTAACAATAATAACAATGGCAACACAAATTGTATAAAAATGTATTATTGTTGGAGGTTTCAGACTTTGATTATCGTGCTGCCGGCATTTACAATAGGTGCCAGAACAAACTAACAGATAAAGTATCTAAAAAATGAAAGTATCTGAAAAATTAAAGTATTTAAATTGACTTCTGTTTTGTGGCATGAATTCAAAATGACATTCGCATAAATTGATTTTTTCTGGTTTATGACGTATATGAGACTGGTCCAAAGTAGGTATCACAAAATAATAACTTAGAAATTTGTCACTATTGATGTGTGTTAAATCAAACTATACATACTTGTATTAAAGATTTTAAATAGCATGAAAACTAAAAATACATGAAAGAGTTGAAAGTTGAAAAAACAATAATTCGAAAAATCAAAATAGAAATTTAAAATGTGATAAACATTGAAATTTAAATTTTGTAAAAATTAGTACATTTGGACGCTTATTTTACCGTCATTATAAGATAGTAATAATTATTGAAATCGATTATTGAAATCGTATAAATCTCGTCCTCGCTAAATGTATAGAATTTGTTTAATTATGCTTACAAATTAAGGTGATGAAGATTCAAACATTTAAGTTTATGGATTTTCAACAAAATTATTATAATATAAATAATTAAAATTTCCTAGACTCTCTATGAAGTTATATGAATTAAGTTGTAAAAAATTGATTTTATTATGACTTATAAGAAAGTGTTTAACTGATAGTAGAAATAAATATATAAATATTTAATCGCTTTTAAGAAAATTGGTCATGTGAAAATACAAGGTCCGCTTTCTGATAGCCTTTATTGAGTTTTACGATTTAATGCTCTGGCCGTGATATGTAGCCATAAAATGCGAACCTATCAGTTAATTTACTAGCCATGACGCAAAGGAATTACAAATAGGTCTCCCAAGTAATTTATATGGCACATTCACATTTTTATTACGTCGCCATTGTTCGATGCGCTGAGCATCAAAATAATGCCGATCATTAAATACACTGTTTTAACACAATTCATGCAAATGGGGAAAAAAGTTTGATGTAAACAATCTGGCTGTAAATGTTAAATGAATTGGCAACTACGGCAGCCGAAGCATAATTGAGTATCTGTTGCCATTAAATACTCGAACTGAGGCCAGGAACAGGTCCAGCTCAGCAGACATGGCTCATAAGTATTGTCGGCCGGGCCGATCATGTGCGTAATGAAAAAATGTTGCCTGTGTTGCGGTTGGCCTCCTGCCATATTTGTACAAAATGCTCATGCGCGCGTGCCTCAGTTGGCCTGGAGTCGACTCTGGCTTCGACTTGAATTCGGATTGGAATTCGGGCGGGCTTGCCTCTGCCAGTTGGCTCAATTGTTTGGCTTTGGCAGTATTCAAAGCACGCGCGTTTACAAATTGAAAACTTGTTAAGCGCTTGCTGCGGTCCGATGCCAGAAGCCCGTCTGGCAACAGGTGAACCCGGCCTGTTGCATAGCTAGGCTCGCAGCCGTTGACAGATTTGAGCTGCCAATTTGCGGCTTCAAAGCCACATAACTAACTTAAGAGCTCGGCGCGTCGCTGTCGTGTTGATCGTTCTGATAGAGTTGTTGACATTTTGCGGCTGCCAGAAGTTTATGCTAATTGAATGGCAGCATTTTTACTTATTCACAAACACACACCCACCCATCAAAGAATACTGTCATCGAGTAGGGAGCAATGTACATACCTGAAATTAAACAAAAATAAAATGCATTAGAATGTTTGTATATTTATTCACACACACACACCTATAAATGTACATTGGGCGAACTATGGAAATTGGGTTAACGCATTCTATTCTAAACAAAATTGAGTGTCGATTGTAGCAAAACTAAAGCCTAAATGTTATCATTGGACTGAATTTACCTGGCAATGCTTTGATTTTTGAGATTCTTTGAAAACATAAACATAACTTTTCGGTTCTTAAAAATGCTTCTCCAAAGGGCAATTGACCCAATTTTTTTAAACGCTATACATTTCCACAGCCGATTAAGTGGCTTTTCGGCACTCGGCATGCACTTTGCACCGAAAACGAAGTCAACGAAGAGGAAAATAATGCAACCCAACTGCATCTAAATGCCATAAACTACTTCAAGCCACTTTAGTTTCTTATATAAACAAGGCGGTAAATGGAGCAGACTCCAAAAATACTTAAAGTGCACAGAGCTAATTGTTGAAAAACGTTTAGAGCAGTTTGAAAGGCGAGATCATGTTACGAGCTGAATAGGTTCAATATATATTTTTGTATATCATTTGGCTTTGAATCGAAAAATGTTTACACAACAAATTTTTTGTATAAATTAAAAATTACACATTATAAAAAATTTTTTATTGAAGTTGTTACATACTGTTGTGTTAAGATATTAAAAATTTAATGCAATTGAAATTGAAATTGAATTTTTAAGCTCATTAGACTCTTAATGAGTGAGCTAAAAGATCCAATAAGGTAAGAGCTATTTAAAATCAATTTAGTTTAAAGTTATAATATGCTTATACAGTTAGCAGTTTCGTTGAAAAATCGACAGCAAACTAATTTTTGTTCACTAGGTTTTTTTCGTTCAGAAATAACAAAAGGAATTATCTAATTGTAAATATATAAACATGTTTATATAAAATTATATTAATATGAAATGAAAATGTCATTCTACTATTCTTTTAAAAATCCATCTCCTAATCTTATTAAATTCCTTAATATTTATATTTATAGTCATTGGTATAACATTTAGCTATAAATAAACAATATGGAAACTAAAGTTAGTTTAGCTTTGGTATGTCCAAGCACTTAATACGTTTTCTACTTATCAAATTACCGCGTACAGCCGCAAAACCTCAATGCAGGAAACTCATTTTTATTCATGCATTATTATGCACATTAACCGACGTTCAAAGTTCTTGGACCGATGCAATGGAGTGCAGCACACTCAGCTTTCAGGATAGCTAAAATGCAGCCAGCTTGAAGCGCACTTCACAAGAAACACACGCCGTGCCGTCTGCTACAGTAAGCACTCAACAAAGTGGCCACGGAGTAAACCAATTGACACTTGAACGTGCAACGTGGGCTGTGCCAGGGCCAAGGGCAACGGGTAACGGGTAACGGGCAACATGCAGCGGGCAATAGACGATGGGGAACAAACCACCAACGCACAACCGGGTGGGCCTGACAGACGGAACAAACTGGGCAAACGGGCAAACTGGTAAACTGGCGGCTTTGGCCTTTTTGGCCCTTCACTCAGTGACACTCAGTTTGACGGCGACGAGTCGGGCGACGTTGACGTTTTATTTGATTTTCCGCTTGGTTGCATTTTTGCACTCGTCTCTCGTTGGAGTAAGTAGTTGACGTTGGTGGTGTTGGTGGTGCTGGCGGTGGTTGGTCACTCGATATGCACGGCATCGATTTTAAAGCAGCTTCAGCAGCCAAGCACTGGGCATGATGCATAATTTATAACTATGACACCAGCAACTAGTCAAACAATGGCCAAGATTAATGGTCCTTGGCTTTGTGGCTGTTGCTATAGCTGGCGCACAGGATATGCATTTTGCTTACGTTTTGTTTGTTGCATTTGAAAATTCATGATTGTGGCTTATCTCGGCCTGTGTAAAATGTCTACAATTTTTGTCTCACTTTTACATTTTTAATGAGTTTTTCGCTTTGGACCCGAAAAACATGACTTGTCACTTGTCCTTAGCTGGTACATATATAGACAGTTGGACACCTCACATGTACACACATACACATACACTTACACACGGTCGTACGACTTCATCTTCATTAGCATTTTGCAGCTGGCAGCTGGCAGCAGAAGGAGCATTGTCTAGGATCGGTTGCCATTGTCTATACTGTCTGTTTACCATATTGTTTGTTCCCACTTGACATTGCCCTGCTCCGTGCTGTGCTGTGTAAATAAACTAACAGGATTATGTGCTACCATTGTTGGCCTTCGGCTTAAGCACTCGCAGAAGGCCTCGTAATCCTTTAATGCAATGGGGCAGCTACCCATTCGAGGCGACTGCGACACACAGAGTCAACTCTATGCAAATTTATTTACTTTTCGTGCTAAAAATATATTTTGTATGTGGTCTAGTATAAATGGCTTGCAACAAAAGCAACGTGTGCGGCACAGGGCGTTTGCTCCTCTTTGTGTTCCTGGCGAAACAAACTTGGCAACTTGGCAAATAATACGCCACAATGCACAAGGACAATGACACCAATTGAAATGCATGAAGGATGCAGTACAATCGGCTCAAAATAACTCTGAATTTAATCACATAGATAAGCATAAAAGCAGATCAGATAAAGTACGATTTCAGAAGCACGTAATTGGTATCAAATTGAAATTTTGCTTAGCCAATTAAAGATAAATGAAGGCTGTTTGAATAGATCGAAAGCGTTTTATAATATTAAATAAAAAATAATAATATAATTCATCAATAATACCCAGATTTGTATCCTACAAATACATATATAATTGTTTGCCTCTTTCACTTTGCTTAAGCTGTTTTTATATATTTTGTTCAGTCTTTAACACATGTTAAAAAAGGTTTTTTTTTTAATTTATAAAAATAATGTATATATTGCCCCTTGTTTATAATATTTGTTTATTAAAAATATTTGTATAAAAGGTAAGTTTCAGAAATAGTTGTAATGCTTTGAAAATATATTTTACGATTAAACTATGTGGTGTGATATATATACAATAATTTATTATTTCCTACTGAACTTTTAAAGCTGTCATAAGCGGCACCATTTGAATTCACCTATGCATCGTCTCAGCTTCAAAGTAATCCCATGGTATAGCTATATAGACATATATACATATACATAGCTTCTTTAGTCTCTGGCAAATACAACTCAACTTTTCATGTAGATTTTGCTGCTTCCATCTAAAAACTGTCTGTTCATGGCAAATGGCAAAACGAAATCAAAACACAATTGGATTGGACCTCAAGCCAGAAGCGAAGCAAAGCCAAAAATAAATGTATATAAGAAAAAAAAAACCAACAAGATCGAAGCAGAAATGTAAATGTGCCACGATTTCGAAATGTGCACAAATGCATTTAATGGATATAAAAATAGATAGAGACAGCGGCAAATGCAGAGCCAAAGGCAGTCGCAGACAAATTTGGCTCGGACAGATATATTTTTATATACATACATTGCCTGTTGGGAATCGCTGTTGTCTGCACTTGTCTCTGCCGCTGCACACGAGGCGCGTATGCCGTTGGAAAGCCGATTTTTGATTTGCATTGAAAATTGTCTGGCTGCTAGCTGTGCACTTTTCCCGGGCCCTTCGACGGGATGTAGCCGCGGCCCGCCAACTGGCGCGTGGCTGCAATAACAGCAACAAAAAACAATTTCCATGCCAACCCAAATACAATAAAAAAAAGCAGCATTTCATGCTGCGCCCGCATCTGGACTAGATGTAAGTGCAACTGTTGTCTCTCACCTCCCCTCTCCTACTCTGTCCCGCACACTGCCACAAACGGACGACCCATTGGGCGCATTGGTGCATAGGGCATCTGTTTTACATACTTGACAAATTAATAATAATTACGCTCCCCATTAATGTGCGTGTGCGTGTGTGCTGTTAGTGAGTGCATTTTGTGGTGGCATACCCCAAGCACAACAAATTTGTGTCTAATGTTACACAAGGTTGGGTCCCTCGGTCGGGTGTGGAGTTTTTAAGCACTTTGAAGTTAATTTTGATTGATTCCATAACATTTGCTTGATTTATGTGAAACGCCAAGTTTGGTTATCTATTTGTGAGACTCGCATCTCCACATTTTCCCACGAACAGAGAATTTGAAAAGAAAAAACAGTTAGTTAACGCTTAGTTAATTCAAGTGAATAATGGGTGTATGTATGTTATAGAAACTAACAAACATTTTCTTTTCTTTTCTGTAATACATATTTTCTGCACTTTCGCAAATTATTTATTTGCCTAAAATAATTTTCACTGTATAATTTGTTTGTTTGCTTTTACTAGATGTCCCACCTATATGTTGTTTGGTTAGTGATATTACCCAAGTGAACTGAGAAAAACTATAAAGTTATGTCCACATGTGACGATGAACAATTTCGTTCCATTTTATTTTTGAAATTTCAACCATATTTGTTTCCTAACTAAAAATTTAAATATTGCACTACTAAAAAGAAAATTTTCATACTAACCAAAAAAATACTCTTTAACTGAATTTTTGTATTAGAAAAAAAATGAGCTGGCACTGTAGTTGAATTTTATATTTAAGAATTTGCAGATTAACAAAAAATGTTTTTACTTATACATACCGAATGCAAAATTTTTGATGATTTCTCTACGTGTAGATGGATCATATCGAAAAAAGTACATTTATTTAAATTTAAGTTCTGCTGCCAAAACTTCGCACGCCGCTATTGACTTGTAAATATATCCATTATTATATATTGAAGTATATATAGTCGCTCGTTTGGTAATAAATTTAAGAACCATTAGGTAGCATGTGGAAATCTAAAACGACTTCTTAGCAGCACGAAGCCACAAGGCTAACTCAGCGACTTCTATCCACTGGCCAAAAAGCGATATGCATCTCTAAGCGAGCGAACTGCAGTGCATTGCAATTTATACCACTTAAGCGCTAAAGTTGCACCATTAAGGCCAAAAAGGCGTCAACCCGCCCAAATGAACCCGCAGCCAGTGCGAATGCGACGAGACGGGACGGGAACGGGACTGAATGTAGTGGAGCCTGCAAATGTTTTATGTACTACTCGGTTGCCCCTTCTGCCGCTTGGACTCGCCGGCAATCGCCGCAACAAAAAGAGACAGACACAAAAGGGCTAAAACATTTTGGTCGAAGCGTAGAAAGACTGGCTGCACATTCAGGATGTGGCTGGGATGTGCGCTTATCCTGGCAACGGCCAGGTCCATACTTTTTCGCCAACATGCAAAATGTTAATTCATTTCCAAGTCAACTTTTGTGGCTCAGGCCACATGAACCGGATTTTTATCTCTCACGTGCGCGGAAGCTTCGTCTTTTACCGCGCGCCATGAGCAGGACGAGTACCAGGACCAGGAATAAATGCCAACTAAACAAAATGTTGTGTTAAGGGCAGCAAAAAAAGGTGCGGGCGTTAGCACATTTCCGTTTCCGTTCTTCGCTCTAAACCATTTGTTGTAGCTACCGCTTGAAAGCTGCCAGTTCCCATAGAGATGGCTTTTAATTTGTAGCCTGTCAGTTCTGGAAGAAAATGTATCTTAAAGTACTTTGTATATATATATATACATACTAAACACAAGCGCGCCATGCATTCAAGTGCCATCCACTTGCTGCAAATTGAGTTTTCAAAACTCATCTATCATTTTTGCTTAACTTTTAATAACTGAATTTCCGTCAGTTAACTTCAATGTAGCAAAAAATATTGACTTTTAATAGGTATGCTGCCGCAGGCTGCACTGTGTGTTGAGTGCTGGGCAAAAGTATTTTTAATCTAATTACTCAATTTAACGTGGTAAAGAGATTCACAGGATGTTTTTATGAAATATTTCAGCTAATTGACAGAGCTCGTTGCTTTATTGCATATGATTAAATTTAAACTTGTTAAATTTTAATTTCAATGTAAAATTTTTTTGGAAAACTCCCATTTGAATGAAATTATATAAAAAATTTTTTTATTATAATAAAATGATAAATTGAAATATAATTGATTAATAATGTTTTAAAATAATATATTATATATAAATAATATATATAATGACATAATGACAATAATTAATCACGATTTTTTTAGTTTGTGAATATAAATAAAATATGTATATAAAATAATTTAAAGTAAAAATACATATATGTGTATTTCATTATATAATTTTGAACAAAGACAAAGATTTATTGAATCTAATCCTTGAATATTATATTATTTGCCGGTTTGGCAATTTTATTTATTTTAAAAGAATATTTATTAAACTAATTTATTGAAAGCCAACAACTTATTCAGATGTTACATAATATTAATGGAGTACAACGATAACCCATCTTGTTTAATATTGCAAATGAAAATTTATAACATGTTTCACCGACACCAATACCACTGTGCCCACTATATTAAACCACGCAAAGCCAGCGCTGACCTGTCGATGACGCTGAGTGCGGCTGGATGTCTGACTCTTTGGGTTGGTTGGCAGTTGCCATTCGACATCGCCATCGATATCGAATATGCAAAGCGAGTGTGGGTGCCAAACTACATGTGTATGTCCACGATGACAACGCCAGCGATGTCGATGCTAGAATGGATGAATGTTTTGGCTTTTGGCGTTGGCTTGCGCCCATGCCTAAATGTGTGTGGTTGTGAGTGTGTGTGTGTGTGTGTGTGTGTATTTGAATTGGGCAGAGGCGCCCACACGACAATGCTGGCAAACAAAGTGCGCCCATATGGGGACATGGAAATGGCCACTGGCTGTTTGGGCTGTTCCAGCTGACGTTGTTAAATACACGAATCTACATTTCTAGGTATATGTGATGCACATGTATATATATATATTATATATATATATAAATATATGCTAGCCAACCGCGTGGTCGGTGAGTGCATTTACATGACGCAGCGAAAGTGAATCGAAGCCATGATTATGCAGGCTGCTCCAGACAACAACAACGACAACGACAGCTACAGCGGCGACAGGCAACATCAGCAACATCGGGGTAATAGCATCAACAACAGCAATAACAACAACAACATTTGACATGTGTTTGATTGGACTCACGTAAATATCTAGATACAAACATACACACATGTATCCATAGAGCAGCAGCTGGAGGACATTGACGAGCCGTGCTGACCAGTCGCTCGCTTTTGTATTGAAAATCAAAGCACAGTGCCTGCCACTTACAGCGGGTGTCGTAAAAACATGACTGGCGGCCACAAATTATGTTAAACGAAGGTGCCACACAGCGGAAGGTGGTAGTCAAGTAGCTGCCCCGCCGACTGCTGCTCTGTGGCGATAACAACTGCTTGAGCTGCTGCTGCTCTTGGTGTTATTGTTGCCTGTCTCTCCAAATCGCTGATGAGGCCGACAAGGCGTGCCCCACGGCCACAAAGATGACGCTCAATCAGCTGAACATCTGTTGCTCGCAGCCTCGTGACAGCAGTGACATGAGGGCGGTGCGGCATTCCTCAGAGTTGCTTCTAATTTGCATGGGTTGCAGACAGTGGGGGAAATGATGGCCCAGATGGGACGCAAAAGCATTTAGTAGTCAAAGATGAAAAAAGTTTAACAAGTTTAAGGTTGGGAAAATATTAGCAGAGTAAACATCATAAAGTTGTAATCATCAAGAATGGTAACGGCTACGAAAAAGCTATATATAATCATGTAAGAACGTATCAGTCGGGTGTAACCGACTTCGCAATACCCAGTAGTAAGAGCTTTCAACAGTCGAAAATGGTTCTTAATAATATTGCCACTTTGGTAAAGTATAATTTGTTTCGGAGGATATCATCAGCAAATTTTGCACTGCAATTGTGAGACATATAAATTGTCGCGGCTTACTTCTTTATCTTCTTTTTTCTTAATCTTTATATTAGTATCACTAGTAATATTTTAGCAAAATATTAAATTTTCTTAAAAATTAAGAAATATAAACACAAATCATATAGACTCTTTTCAATTCCTGAAGAAGTATAAACATATAAAAAAAACAACATTTTTTAGAACTATTCAGTCACAATATTTTGCCACAATTTTTTGCATTTACTTTGAAGCTAGTGTCAGGATGATCCCAAGAAAACTCTTAAAAACAATCTGTCAGAAAAGAATTGATTATGTTTGAAAATTTAATAGGTATAGATAATAATTAATATTGATTAATTTAAATAATTTTAAATTTGTATTTAATTTTAAACAGGGAATATAATTTATACTTAGTGTAGAAATATTCAGAAATAAAATGCTTCAAAAATTTTCAAATCCAACCGGTACGAACTGATTGTAAATGCATTTAGAAAGGCATTTTTCTCTTAGTGTCTGTAACTGTTTTATGATATTACAGACTTCAAGAACAATTATATTTATTAAGTGGTCACCAAAACCAATTGTCAATTAGAATTTAATCCGCTGCATTTAACCAACCATTAAATACCAACTGCTGAATCAAATAAAAATAATAAAAAAAAACCCACAAACTGTCCGTAGTTAAAATGTTGCTTACGAGGAATGTATTTATTTAGTTCTAGAAGCACATTAACCATTTGTATCAGTTTTATACATCGTGTTTTTGGTCTCGTATTCTTCCCTCTTGTTGAACCATTCCAGCATGCTCATCAATTTTATAGTTTGGCGGGTATTTTTAAAATCAACTGAGCCATGAAAATGCGTTGCATGTAATTTATAGCAATTTCCTTCTTGCTTTGCCTGCACTTTTTATAGTTGTTGTTATTTTGAATACCAAGCCCGCTGAAATGCAAATTTAACTGAGGGCAGCTCCCCTCTACAAATTTATTAATTTATGCAACACTTGAGCGTATATTTATTATTGTTGTTTTTCTCGTGATGTGATTTCACGCTACATTTGCCTACAGCCACAGTGAAAAAGAAAGAGAGAAGAGAAAATTTATTTAGCTCTCGTCACTATTACACTTAGTTGGTTATTTATTTCATTAGTTTCCATGAGACTTATGTGAACATTATTCCCAGTAATACGGCAGTTGTTAGAAACTGAAAAAAATGGTCATACCCCATACTCAAGCAAAAGAGGGAAAAATATGGGTATATAGAAATTAAGCAACTGAATGAGAAATTCACATGGTGATAAATTGTTTAAATATTAATGATTCACATTTTGCTTGACAACACATAATTGCAAAGGATCAGAAATGTTGTCGAGAGATTATTTTGAAGAAAAAAATTAACTATTATTTAGTTTATATCATTTACGCAACTACTTTAAAACGAAACACGTTTTAATACTCACATATTTAAATACCAACTTTATAACGGTCGAACACTGTAGTTATTGCGGCATCTTAATCTGAAGACAAACCCAATATTCTTTCTAAAATCCACTTTGAGATCTCAAAATTAAAGATAATAATTTTTTGAGAAAAAGAGAAAACAATAACCGCCACTGTAACTGATTTTCGGAGGGGAATATAGAGTATATCATAGTCGAGCACTTGTGATTGTTATTGTTGTTTTTATTATACACTAATTGCTTGCATTTTTACAGAGAATTGATGACTTTAAATGCTCGGCTTGTTAGCCAAGTCGCTGCACTACACTTCACTTTACTGAACTCAAGCATATAGGGGGGCGGGGGCGTGGGCGTTTCCAGCGGAACATGCAACAAGCGCGCATTTCCATTTTAGTTGGCGGGACAGGAGGGGGTATATAAATAATTTTGAGCTAGTTGCATATCTTGTTATTAGCGCCTTAATGAACCTCTTTACAGCTGCCAAACACAATGTGGCCATTGAAAACTATGGCCAGTAGTTAATACAAATATGGAAACAGAGGCAAAACGGCGGCTCTCCAAATGAAGTTAATATTCATTGGTGTTTTTATTTTGTTATTTGTAATATTCACGTAGGAGGCGTGAAATGTAACTCTTTAAGTTTCCGACCATATATTGAGACCCTGTAAATTGGTCGTTGACATGGGACAGTCTGTCCGGTGTTTGGGTCGTAGGTTGTGCAGGTTGTTTGGATGGTTTATAGAGGAAACACTTGACTTATGACTAAATAGCGAGTAGGCGAAAGTTGTAAGCTGTACATAATTGGACGGACCTGGTTTTTGATGGCGCAAAGGCTTGAGTTACTGAATATGAGCTTAAAATGTTGGCATTTTCAATGAACATTTGTTATTAAAACAATGCTCTACTGTTATTAAAATAATACAAATTGAACTTAAAACTTATTTTAAAATTAAAGTTTTTATATTTATTTAATTTTTCTACACAAACACAAAAATGTAGTCATACATAAACGACAATGCCGGCATTAATAGTATTTTTTAATAAATACTAAATTATAAATTACGCTTATTTCCATTATTTATATTAAACAAAATTACATAACAAATATTTAAATATTCAAGCTTTTCTTGAGGTAAGGCTTTCCTTACCTGCCTTAACACAAATACATAAATTAAATATTATCAGAACTATAAAGTAAAGAATTTTAAAATGCTTGACAATTTTAATCTGATTGAACTTTAAACTTTAAAATTATTTGTCAACAGTCTGATTGCTGGTGGTATTCATAAATAAACCTTTAATTGAAGGTGAATGCTTATTTGTCCAACAATTGTCATTTATTTACTATATAAATTGGCCAGATAATGGCAATAAATTCACGCCTCCATGGATTCACTGCAGACGACCACAGCTGTGGTCAGACAGTCGACCAATTGGCAATAACAATGATGACCAGTCAACACCAGACAAAATAATTTATAATAATTGTGCGAAATTAAATTATCAATTGCAGACGTCAGGCGACACGCAATAAATAAATTATTATTATTATTATACGCCGGGTATTATGTGAACTGCGAGATATTGCATTTTCCCACAGGATTCGAAAGTTGAGGGTAAGTCGCAGCCCTCCATCCCCGACGAAGTGTCCGTTTTCGCATAAAATTGCATCAATAATTGCACAGCCAGAGGCATCCGCCCAAAATGCATTTGGTTCAAGCGTATGAGAGGAAGTTTGCCTGCGTCTGCATTTGTGTTTGTGCATTTCCGCTGGCCGGCACGTGCAAAGAAAATATTTACACAGCCGCAGAAGTCACAGGCAGCCCTCCCTCCTCCCCTTCGCCTTCCCCTGCTCCACGTCGAGCAGGGCGTGCATGCGTGCAGGCTTTGAATATCACACACATATAATGCCATTGAGTATCTGTGAGTATCTGTGACTATATATGCGCTGAGCCAGCGGATATCAACGCCATATTTCATTCAACAAATAAGCAGCCAGCGGCTTGTGGCGACCTCGTCTATTTTGACGTCATATACAGTAACGCCAACGCCACGCCTCTGCTTCTGTTGCTGCCTCTGCCCCTAAACGACAATACGAGATCTAATTTGCCATTGTATTGCGCTTTCGATTTCAAATTGAATTGAATTGAACTCAATTTATAGCAATGTATTTACGTAGTACCCATATATCCATATACAGATAGTTGTGTGTGTAAGCCTAATGGCATCCAATCAACGCGCTGTTGTTAACTGACCTTTGTGGCTGGCACAGGTGCGCAATAACAGACAGCTAACATGCGTGGCCATTGGATAATTGTAACTGACGCAACGAAGCGTTTTGCTGAGGGCGGGGGGAAAAGGTTTGTTCGCTCAATTTAGTTGGCAAAATGTGAACAAACTAAAGCTTAGAAACTTCAACGGGCAACAAAAAATCAAATAGCGTACAAATAAAACAAAAATAATACTTTACCTACAAGTTGTTTTTTTTATATTGAACTGTTTGCTTTTCCATTATCCGATCATGCGGTTGCATTGCGGGTTTGCCAATTTAAATTTATTTTTTTTTTAGCGTACAAACCTAATTTGATGTTGATTAAATTTTATTCTTTTTTTTTTTTTGTTTTTCTATAAACGTGGAACCCACTTTCCACCTTAGTTCGTGGACTTATTTAAATTAAAAAAAAACACACGTTGTTAATATTGATTTTTGAATTTAGTAAACGGATAAAAATACAATAACTTTTCAACATTGTCCTGTAATTTTACCCTTTTTTTAAATTTCTGAATAAGAAGCAATTTAAACAATCAAATACTTGCAAGCTCGGAATTCTCAAAAAGATAAAAATATCCCAATTTATAAACGAATAAAATAAAGCAAAAATGTTGCACTTCTAGAGATATTGTTTATTAAATTGCAGATGTTCTCTTTCGTATTGCCGAAAACATGTTCACAAAGTGCTCAAAGTGCAGTAAAATGTTTTTATTTATTTAAAGAAGCAATCAAATGTTTGCTAGTTAAAAATTAAAATCCGCAATAAATTTGCATAAAATGAGTTCATGACCAAAATAAATCGCAATGCACAGAAATGTTTATAAATTAAAAAAAAATCTCAGTAATTTAATCAACATCAAGTGAGACAAAAGGCTGAGACTTCGTCTCGCTTTCTACAGACCAATTCCAATTCCGCTACGTACATACTACATGAGACGCCTGATCTTGATTAATATAGATCAAATCAAGAACAACAACAGCAACAACAATAACAACAACAACGAGCAGAACAAAAAGGCATAAAACATGTCTGCTGATATTTTTACCGTCCGTCGACTGGCGGCAACTGAACGGCAGCTTCAATTAAGAAATTTCATTAAAGGCAGCAACCAGACCAGGAGAGCAACAGAAAGAGAGAGTGTGAGACGCGATGAGGCCCCTCCAGACTCTAGTTGCCAGTGTCCAGTGGTCTGCTGATTGCCATGGACATGCTGGAATTGCTGTCGATGATTGAGATAAACAGTGCACGTCGCACATATATTTATATATACACATATATAGATTGATATATACATGCATCCAGAGCAGGAGCCAGCGATTTGCCGGAAGCTGCGCGCACACACTGGCGCCCTCTACATGTCCCGCCCAATATGAAGTGTTCATGAGCTCTATATACATACATATGAATATGCGGAGTATTCATAGCCATAATTTGAATTTTCTATAAATTTTAAATCGCTGCATATTAAAGAAATTTATGGCCCTAGTTGTTGAGACGCCTTCCTGAGAATAAGATAAATGTTCTAAGATCGTGCATTCAGATAGCCATCGCGAAATTAAGTAGTTTGGTAACAAAGTCAATCGAACTTATTTTCAGTTAATATTGATTGATAATCACGGCTTATTCGAACTGATTTATGGCCAAGCATTTAATGGGTTGCCAGTTGGCAGAGACTGTAATTAATACAAGTACTTATAAAAAGAGCTACAAAAGGGATAAATCAATTTGTTTGTCCCTCAAACTTTGAACTTTAACTAAACAAAATATAAAAGTCAAAGCCAATTTTTTAACTCTTACTTTTCACTTTTTGTTTAAGTTACGAAATAATAAACACATTTTAGTTTATAAATCTTTGACTTAAATGTTATACTTGTGGTTTTTAAAATAAGATTTATAAAATTATTTTAATATTTAACTTTTAGTAAAAGAGTTTAAAAATCTTTGTTTTAAAAATTTTAACTAGCCATTTCGTAAATTTAAAATTAAAAATCTAAATGAATTAAAATCTGACAACTAAAAACTTATTAGAACTTTCTACTCATGAATAAAAATATATGCAAATAAGAATCGAAATATTTAAATTAACCATCTGAAGGTATGCAATGCTCAAATTAGCTGAATACTGAAAGAAATTTTTCTTTGAATAACTTTTTCCATAAAACTAGTCTAACGTAGAGATAAAAGAATCTACTCAACTTTCAATTCGCGCTCTTCAATGGAATAGACAGATTATTGCAAATATTTCGCGAACTCAAGGTTTTGCCAACTTTGCGCGTTTTCATCTCCGATTCTGGATTTATTTATTTAAACAAGCCAAGCACAATAATAAAAATGTAAAACAAAACTACCGCACAGTTGGTTAAAATAAGCAAATATTGTAGCTGTCAAAGATGCCTCAAGAAATGTAGGCCGCTGCCCCACTGTGCGGTAAGATCCACATTTTCACAAATACTATTTCTCATATCGAATACGTTTGACAACTGGCTCGAGGCGGCAGCTGTCGTGTCAATCCCAGTCAAAGCTAAATTTCAGATCCAAAAAATCACAATGACCACACACACATTCGGCTACAGCTGTGCAGGGGCAATGTCTCACTTGGCCGTCTATCAAAATTTTAGCCCTCTGGCGCCCTTTGTTTGCCTAACTAACCGAACAGCAAAAGCCATGTTCGGGTTGTGTTTTGATTTCATTAAAAGTAAATAAAATTTCTGATAACGAGATCACATTACTTTCATGGGCGGTCAACCAAAGATTTTAATGGCATTCAATCAAGAGCTTAATTGCTTATTGAAAGCATTTTGTTTGCTTTTCTTGATTAGTTTTTTTTTCGATATTGAACATATTTTATATTTTCAAGTTATTTGCTTATGGTTTGAAAGTTTAATGAAAATTATCGTAGAAAATGTATTATTATTATTTTTATATTACATATACTTCTAAAGATAGCTCGCCACAGTTGTAGGAACATATCTTTTACATCCCTCATATTTTGTACATTTAGTTTCTACAATTTTACACAAGTTTTCCATACTCGAATACTTAACTTTCACTTATTGTTTACTTAAGAGCTCTGAACCATTTAAACTTTATAATAAGAATAGTTGAAAAATGCCAATGCAATAGCAAGAATTTAATTTGCTCCATTTTCCATTTTAAAACACAACAATTATTTTCAAGTTACGTGCACTTTCCCCCACCTGATAATCATTATTAGGCGATTTTCTTACATTGATGACCACCATAAATGAAGCTACGTTTGACCATGTAAAACACGCATTAAAAGACGGACACAGACCCAAACAATGAGTGCAATGTTACTCGCTTTTAGTAATTTCAGCAACAACAAGAAAAGGCACAAAACAAAGTCTAATTTTTCGTTGCAAACTTTCTTTTTTCAATTACAGCCGAAAAACAATACAAAAATGCTGGCATTGTTGTTATTGTGCTGGTGGCCTTTGAAGCCTCCCAATTCAAGATGATAATGACTATAAGGTGGGCAACTCCAACTAAATGGCGAAAACTGTAGCGAAAATCGAAGATCTGCGCAAGAAAAGAAGAGGGGGTGTAGGGGGTACCCAGTGACCAGACACCGTGGAACCAGCCAAAACAAACGTTGGTGGTGGCTACTGTAAGCCAGATAAGTATCATTCATTTGAATAAACCATTAAAACCAAGGCCAAGCCAATTAAACGCCCAAACGACATCAGCGTTATTAATTTGGCAAGCAAAAACTCAACCTGCATATTAAAAACAAAAACAAAAAACAGAAACAATTAATAATCAATTTGAATGTAAACATTGAAAAAGTCTCTTAACTGAAAGTGAAATGCGCAAATCAACAAATTAAAATTGAAAGTTTAAAGAAATTATATGTTTTCGGTTTCGCCCGTGCCCTTGGGTTTTCATTTGATCTCCTACAATAATACTTGTAAATATTCCGGCACATAAACGAAACGCAATTTTAAATTAAATGTTAGTTTATTATTATTTATTATTTAGTTTAATATTATAATTATTTATTATATATTTATTTATTGATAGATATTTTATACATCAATTAACAGATACTTCATTTTTTCAATATTTTTCAATTATTTATGTACTTATAAAAAAATGAAGTATCTGTTAATTGATTGCTCCTTAAAAAATGTAGTCATTAGTCTGATTTTCCTGCACAACATCAACGAAGCGTTAAATCAAAGAAATATATACATATAGCTAGGGTCAACAGTGTTTGATCAAACTAATCAATCATCATTTTCAACAAGAGAGGGAGACATAAAGATCGCAAAACAAAGCTTACTTGTGGCAATGCCACCAAACTTGAAAAGCTCCGAACTCCAACGATAAACGAATTAAAATAATGACCAAGACCCAAAGGGTCGGGAGTGGAGCCGGGCAGCCGTAACGGAAAGCGGTAGGAAGCGATCAATCGATCGATCAATAACCGTGGGCAAACTGAAACCAAGTATCTGGCCGAAGAAGAAGTTTTTCTTTACGTTTTGACATTGTAGATTTTTATGCTCTGCCAGCTGCACTTTATGAGGCAGAACGCCGTCATCGAAACTATGAATGAAATTGAGTATGTGTATGTGTGTGTAAATTAAAGCTAATGACTTGTAAAAATAACAGAAAAATCATGTTTAAAAAAGTTAAAAACCACAGATAACATTTCATGTCGTCAGAAAGATGCATTTACACGCCATGCGACGAGCGCAGCTGAGTTTTTCTGCAGTCGTCTCTCCACAGGTCAAAATGCAGTAAATACAACGGATTTGTTGTTGTTGTTATTATTGTTATTCAGTGGAAACCGAAACAGTTAAAGCGGCTGCAAGTCTGCATCTGACGGGTCTGCAACTTCAGCCAACTGGCAAGAGGCTAACGACTGCGCCAAGTTTATCAGCTGCACCAGCAGGCAGCAAACAACCAATTTAATGCACGTCCGAATGCTGCAATTAAGAAATGATGGACTTCCAGATACCTTTAAGAAAATATAGCTTTCCTTGTAAAAACAAGCAGAAACTGAATGAAATTTAAAACGATTTTTCAGAAAAAATTCTTTAAGTTTATCGCTTGTAACTTTTCTAGAATACAACAATTTATTTTAGATAGGTAATTTAATATTAATATATAAAATACAAATACAAAGTAAAAAGTTGAGCAAATTCACAATTCCAACATGTATTCTAATCAACAATTAACAGAATATGAAAGTTTAGTGTAGGGCGTAGATAGTTCTACTTTTCTTTGGTATTTTATATCCCATAATTAAAATATGCAAAAAATATAAGATCAAGTTTGATATTCTCGCAAGACTATGTGCTAAACTGCAATAGTTTTAAAGACGAAAAGTAATTTGTAACATTCGCTAAAATAACTTGGTATTTTAAGGACTTTTTAAGGTTTAATAATAATGTAAAATATATACTAATTAATACAGTAAAACCAAATAGTAGAAATATTTGAATGTTTGCTATTTCGTTTTTTTTTTCTATTCTCGTAAGCAAATTTATGATTAATAGAAACTGTTTCATACATTTTAATAGAAATATGAGAAAACAAATATACCCATTAACCCATTTGTTATCAGGTATAAACAAAACAACCACAGAACAGTTGGTCGGAACAGACGCCAGTCTGGGATCAAGTGAACGTGGAGCCTGTATTGGGGAAGGGGCCTACAACAACTGCAGAACCACATCGGTTCTTTGCATGAGTCACACCTTGCGGGGGGATTGGTTGTAAAAAGAAAGAGCGTAGAAACAGACAATTGGTAAAAGAGACGCAAACAAGTTACCTGGACAGCCAGAAGGGACCGCCGATAGCGTGACAGTTGTGTGGGTAAGCGGCTTAAGAGATCGTCAGAAGTTGGTAGTTGGAAGTTGAAAGTTACTGCCCACAATTCGTGTCAAAGGAATAGGTAAAAAGGCTTTAACTTTGACTGCTACCGAAATTAATAAAGATTTTACAAAGCAGGCCTAATGAAGTTGAGTTGTAATCAGGAGACATGCTTATATACGAACATGATCTACTTACCACCCAGAAGCAATCAGAATTGGAAATAAAATTCAAATAAAGTTTATCACTTGTAGTGTGAAAGAAAACTATTAAAATCATTATGTTTTAGATAAGTTATAGTATAGCTCTTCGCATATAATCTGAGAAACACATCAGTTTAAGCTTACTTTTCTTCTTTTTTAATGGATAAGAACTATAAAGAAAATAAAAAAAACTGTCACATCGCAACAGCCCCCATTAAATTCAAGCAATCAGCAAACATCTCAAGCGCATTTCCATAAAAACAAAAAGAAAAACACTTATCTTCAGAATGCCGAAGATTAAATACCCTTGCGTACACAAAATATAATATACAGTAGATTTAATATATAATCGAACGACGTTGATCATATTTTGGTTTATAAAATGTATAGGGTTAGCATATTTTGAAAAAGCTATGTGCATATGTATATACTGGTCTGATCTGGTAAACTCAAAACTATGTACTGGCTATATTCGTGACAAAACTATAATGCTCTCTGCAAGGGTATACAAAACATAACCCGTTTTGTAGAGTGTTTACGAGACAACCCAATCAACTTTGTTGCAAAACTATTAAGACAGAAAAGTAAAAAAAAACCAGCTGAAGTGAAGCTGTCGAATGAAGTTCAAGACAACAAGAACAACAGCCAGCAAGTGGTCGACATGACGACCTACTATTTGGCTTGGCCAGTGAACATAAAGCCAATACTTTAATGGCGCCAGACACATCCTGAGTTTGTAACTAGAACGAAAGAGTCGATCGGAAAATCAAAACTAACAGCGGAGGGAAATAAAACGGTGTAAAAAACGCATCATAAAAACCTACTTAAATGAAGTGAAGCCTAAGAGGGAGCGAGAGAGAGTGAGAGAGAATGAGAGAAAAAGAGGGAGCACGCAAAAGTAAGTAGGACTCCAACAACAACAATAGCGAAAGCGGTCACAAAAACAGGATGCACATGCGCAGCAGAAAACAGAAACCAAAAGGTGAACGTTGAACGTCATAATGAAGTTGAGTTGAGGTAGAATAAATACACCTAAAAAGAGAGAAAAAAAGCGAAATCAAAGAAATCAACAAATAAACATAAAAGGAAACGTTTCACAGAGCACACACACGCACACAAAGACACAGAGAATGAAGAACAAGAGCGATAAGAGCGGCACAGAAAGGCAAAATAAACGTTCAACAGAACGAGCAGGGCGGGTGGTTAAAAGCAGCAGCATCAGCAGTAAAGAGAGAGGGGGAATGGCAAACGATAAACGTCATCGAGCAGATTATGCTGCATAAATTATCAAATGCAAAAGACAGTGCCAAAAGGGAGCGCCGCAGATGAGCGCAGACAGATAGACCGCGGAGAGCAAGAGAGCACAAGAGCAAGAGGACAGAGGCACAGGCAAACATTACGCGCTGTAAATAATTGTAATTTACGAACAGGGAACTCTGGCTCTGCGCCATCATCTACCTGAGCAAGCGGCATGGGCAAAGAGATGAAGAAGCAAAAGAAGAAGCAACAACAGCAGCGACAGCGCAATAGTAAACAAGAAGAAGAGCACGTACAAGAAATTAGCAAACAGCAGAACTCTCTACGTAGAAGAAGAGACTTAAAAGCGAAACGTCAACTCCGCGCGCACTCACAACTCCAGGCACATGTATTATGATTATGAAGCTAGGCTGCTGCTGATCATAATGATGAATGGCCGGCAGCCGGCCAGACGTACATACACACATACATACATACATACATGCATATATATAGATGAAAAACGAAACACAAAAAAATAAAAGAAACCCTGTGGCAGTTGTACAAACGTAGAGTTACTCACACACTAATACACACGTCCACGTCGGCCCCATGGACATTGGACCACGCGTAACGCGTTTCTTGTAATCGTGGCTAGAATCGTAAAACGTGATCGAGTGTCTTATGTACAATACATTGGCCATGGGCTTTAGCAAAAAATGTTGTTGTTGTTGCCACTTTTAATACTCAGCACACAGAAAATAGGATAAGAAAAGGGTATATTTATAGTTGTGCAAATATAATACGTACTTAATTTGGGTAGTTTAGGCTTATGACCGTTGTATAAAAGATAAAATACTTAGGAAGATAAGTATTCAAACTAAGCAACACTTTTATTAGTCTCAAGCGAAAATCAATAATTAATATGTATTTTATATACAGCTATAAAAGTTCTTATTCCTATTGATGTAGGTAAATTCCATTGAATTAACATAAAGAGCAGTTGCTAAGTTAAAAATATATGCAGTAAACTTTTTCATTCACCAAATACCATTCACTATAAATTTATTTATAGGGTATCTTCATGTCGACCAATTTCCCCAATAAAATTGTCTGTACGTTTTCGATCTTGTTTGGCTTAATTCTTTTTTTGAACACGTATCGTGTAGTATGTAGTCTGATTATTTTTGTTTTCTGTTCGGGCCAACAGCTTTTTCATTAGGGAACAACAACAACAATAACAGAAAAAGCAACAATGGGGAAAAACAACAATAGTTTATATTTTGCCTGGCTACTATCCGAGCCGAATGTTGTTTTTGTTTTTCTAGCTGCGCGATTCCGTCTCAATTTTGTTTTATTCTGCTCCGCTTGCCGCCTGTTCCCTGTTCCCTGTCAACGTTGGGATAATTTACAAGTCTGGGCAGAGAAATTTACATGCAGACCGACAACATGTTTTGGGGTCTGGTATTGTTGGGCTGGTTCAGCTAGTACATATACATACATATGTTCTGGGTCAATGAATCAATGAATCAGTGTTTGGATGTTTCTCTTGAAACAGCTGTGCGAATTTTTAATGAACAACTCGCAAATTCAATGGGCAGTTTTAGAGTTTCTGCGGTGCGAAAAATAGAAAGGGGAGCTAACATATTAACAACCTAATTTATATAATATTTAAGTGGGAGCATGGTATATTAGTTAAATAATGACCTAATAAAAAATATATATAATTACAATGAAGGCTGCAAACAGGGATAAAACTAATAATTTTGTTTTTTATTGCAATTGCATTTTATAATTTATGTAGTCACTTTTAAGACTAAAACAAAATAATCACATAAGAGTGGAGATAAAAAATAACTACTTAAACATTTGTCTGTTATCACAAGCGGCTCGTTTTATAACTCAAACATTATCTTTATCATTTCTTTCGAGGAAAGTGTTCTTTTTTATCATATAGAAAAACAGATCACATTTGTTTTTGTTTGTGTACCCTAAAGCAAATATTGACTGATTATAGTTTGCTAGAATTTCTAGAATTTCTTTCATTTACTTTATACTATATATACTATAATACGGCAATTTGTTAAACTATTTGAGTTGCTAATAAAAAAATGTTCTATCGAGTACAAAATTACCATTCCAAGCTTAAATGTCCCTAGTCACATCAACAAAAATTTGCATAAAACAGAAGTCGTAGTGCTTATAATCTTTAATAATATATAATTACTACAGACACCCACGACTCCCACGCATCGAAGCAATGCTACGCGAAATTCTCAGAATCTCAATCTAAGATTACGTTTCTTTACCACTCAAATAAAAATAAATAATTTATTATTTTTTACAAGATATTTTTAAAGGTATAAAATACAATGCGATTTAATTTTAGAAATTAAAAGACTTATTGTAGAATTGAGACTTAAGGTCTAATTGGAATTCAATTCAGCTTCATAGTCTTGTTTGTTATTTTTTATATTTTTTTATATATACGTATTTGTCATTCCTAAAAGTTTTCATATTCTCTCTTTCTTTTTCGCAGCTTACCGTATTATAAACCAAGGGATTAATACATTTTTACTACTTCTTAGTTACTTTAAATGTCACCTTTCGCACATCATAAATAAAATTTGCATAGTAAAAAAAATACAAGAATTTTTACTCTTCGATAATATCCATTATTATCAACACGCCTCCGCAAATGAGCCCGCGCCCACGCCTCCTAAACTAACATTTCGTATGCAAAACAAAAAACAACAAACATAAACAAAAAACGAATAAGAACGTTTTAGTCAGGTGTTACCGACAGTGCAATACTCGTTCACAGTGTAATAGCAACCAAAACTAGTATAAAAATTAATACAAAAAAAAACGTGTATAACGAGGGAATTGAACCCAGGAGTCACCGCATAATTTTAAAATTTTACTTAAGTTATCCAACAAAATTATTAGCAATTGATAAAAACTGCAATAAAAAAGTCTATAAGCACATGAAATTCTTGGCTTACATGCAGGTGTTTCGATTTTCGCAATTTGTAGGGACGGGACAAAGATTTTTTTCGCAATCTTTAAAGATCATCAGAAATTAAGCTGCAGAAATTTGTGCATCTAACTTTAAAATTAAATAGATAACTAGATTTTAGTGATTTCGCACGCCTCCAGTGGGCGTAGCCAAAAAATCTTAATACTTTATCTGGTACTGGTCTACACGAGTATATGTTCCAGAAGGAAATCTTAAAAAGCCAATATACTCTATTCAGTTAAAAAAAAACCAATTAGCCGCGACGGGAAATTTAAGAACCAATCGAGCACAATTAGGCACATAATTTAGAGGCGATATCGAGATGCTGGAACGGGTTTTTTTGTTTTTATGTGGGGTCTGTCTGTTGGAAATTTAGTTAAATTTGGTCACTTACCGCTTTTAAGACGATCGTTGATCAAATCCTCGATCAGCTGCGGACACTCGCACTCGATCGCGTAGCAGAACTGCTTGAACTTCTCGAAGCCGCTCTTGGCGACGATGTCGATGAGGTTGGCGCACTGCACGCGCAGAATTTCGGCATCGTTGAGTGTTTCTGTAACTGCGACGCTGCCGCCGCCGCCGCCGCCGCTGCCGCCGCCGACATTGGCGCTGCCCCCGCCAACTCCACTGCCACCGACAGAGGGCGTTAGCGAGCGATTGTCGCTCTGGGCGTGGTCGCCGTTGACACTCGCACTGCGCGAGGAGCTGGCCAGGCTGGCGCTGTAATCGCCGCCTACACCGCTGACGCTGGCGCTGCCACCGCTGCCGCTGCCGCTGCTGCTGCTGGCGACGGCGCTGAGCTTCCGCTTGGTGAGGGCGCCCGCGCTGCCCGTTTCAGCTGCTGTGGCGTACGGCTTGAGCAGCAGATCCTCCTCAGACTGGCTGAGCACGGAGTTCTTGACGAGCACCGCCAGCAGATCGGTGCTGCCCAGATCGAGCATGATGCGCTCCTGGTGACGCGAGAGCAACAAGCGCACCTCTTCTTCCTCTTCGGGCGTCATTTTGACGTTTTATTTGATTTGCTTCGTATTTACTTCTGTTGTTTACAATGCACTTTTATTTATTGCACTTTATTTCACAAACACACTCACTCACTAATTGTTGTTGTCGTCGTTGTAATTTAACAAGCCTATTCGTATGATTATTATTTAAATTTGTATATTATTATGTATACTGATTGTTGTTAATCGAAACGCAAAAAACACAAACGCGCGCCATTTATTGGCGCTTACGCCGTTTATTTCGTTGCTCCGCTCGCACAACGTTCGTTCAACAAAGTCAGAAAGTAACTGAAAAACCGGCTCGGCTTGAAGCAGCGACGGAGTGTCTCACACAGCACTAACCTGAGAGAGAGCATGACGCCCGCACAAAACAGAGAGCGCAACGCACAGTGGCACATTGTGTTTGTTTAGCTGTAAAAATTAACCCTTTGCCAACAGTGCTGACAGTGAGTTGTAATGTTAACACATAAGCATTTAATTTAACGTTCAAAATCAAAAGTATATAAAATTCAAAAGAAATTATAATTTTCTTCAAAGCAAACAATTGTCGTTTTAGAGTTTCGGTATATCGAACCACTGTCCGCTACTAAATGTGGTTGCTTCTCTTGCATTGCCCTGCAGCTGCAATTGCAACCGATAACAGTTTATTGTTGTATGTGTTAGAATTGTGTGCATGTGTAAATGTGCGCGCGAGTCTGAAACAAAAAAGTCAAAGTGTAATTGCATTTGTTTTGCCTCTCTCACGTCTGTCTTTGGAAAAAAACAAAGAAATTGCTTTTACGCTGTTAAATTGCATGTCATTCGAATATCGTAATGTTATCACGTAAACCGAACCCGGATTGCTGTTATTCATATGACGTAGGAAAATTGTAGAAACTTAAAAACTAGGTTGAGAAGACAGTGGACAGAATTATTTAATTATACAAACAAATTATATTTTATTGTATTTCAAATTAAAATATTAAAAATGCACTAAATAAAATTAGTATACTTTTGATTATATATAATGTAAAATAACATTCAATATCCCAGCTGTAAATGGAAGAAAAAGTAAAGTAAGTAAATTTTGCTAGGGCTGAAAAAATAGCAGAAGAATGCTATATACTTCCGTATTGTCGACAGTTCCTATATTGACTACATAAGATATGCGTCCTGTAGCATTTTAATACACGCAGAAGTTATTAAAGAAAATGTTGTAGTATATCAGCTGCATATTAAATATCTAGCAAAGCAATTCAGGCCCCTCTATGCGATTCTCATGAATTCAGCTAATGCCTGCCGACTTTTTGTGTTTTTTGCGTGAGGTGTGTGTATGTGGTTGAAAAGTTGTATTTGAAAAGTTGTGTTTTTTGCATAGGTAAGTGGCTCTCTCTCTCGTTTTCAATATTTTTATTTTCATTAATTATTGAGATCTCTACCTTTTTCGCTCTGTTACTCATTCACTCTCACTCTCTCTGTCTTTCTCTTACTCTCTCAATCTTTTTCCTGTCTCTCTTTCTCGCTCTCTCTCTCTCTCTGCTTCTTAAACGCGCTCTCTCTCTATCTCTCTCTGACTTTCTCGTACTCTCTCTCTCTCTCTCTTTCATTCCCTACGTCTTACTCGTTCTCTAACTTGCTCTCTCTCTATCTCTATTTTCTGCATATCTCTCTCTTATTCTCGCTCTGTTCCTCTCTCTCTCTCTCTCTCCCGCTCTCTCCCGCTCTCTCTCTCTCTTTTTCTCGCTCTCTCTTTCTCTATCTTTCTTTCTCTCTTTTGCATTATCCCACTCGTATTTGCTCTCTATCTCTTCTCTTTCTCTCTCTCTCCCTCTCTCTCTCTCTCTCTCACTTTCTTACTGTGGATCTCTATTAATGTAAAAAATCTATGTTAATTTCGCATCAACAAAATAACTTTATTAACTTCCGTGCTTTATGTTGCCATTTCCAGGTGTACACACACACATACACACACACACGCATATATAATTACATATATAATCAGCTAGTCAGCAAAAGCAACTGCTTTTATTTATTTTTTTTTTTTTTGAAAGAACCAAAGAGCACAAAAGGCTCTAATTACATGTATTTGAGTTCTGTTTTGTCCGGATTAGGTCCATTGCCTAGTTCCATAACACAGAATTGTAGCAGATGTTGGGCCCGCCACAAAGTAAACGGATAAGAATCATTAAAGGAAACAACTGATTGAACTGAGAACTGAGCAGCAAAAATTGAGAAACTTGTTCGAAAGCAGGAAACTCTCTTAAGCAAATTACAAAACGAAAACTATTAAGTCTGTAAAGGCGAGAAAAAATACACACAAAAACTTTATTTATCTGACGGGGTATACACTCGATAACTACAACTATAACTATAACTATAATTATAACTTTTAAATGTATTTACCTACATATTTACAATTATCTCTTAAAGAAATTTTGTAATCAACTAATTCTTTAAATTAAAAAAATATCTGCCGATGCAAAATATATTTGAATAATTTAGCTTAAAGCGCAAACCACTGATAAAAAAATTTATACCTAGCAGACATATGCTGTATCTATCAAATTGAGATATAACATGATATTTTAAGCAATATGGAAAATTATGAAAAAAAATTTTATTAAAGTATATTAAAAAAATATATTTGTACAAGTGTTCGGAATTTAGGATTACAATATTTTTTGAATAACATAAATCAATTAATTTCAATGAATTTATTTATTTTATTTTATTTAAATCTGAATGTAAGTATTGTGTAAAATATTTATCAGTTTAGATAAAAATAATAAGTAAATACTTATGATTTTAAAGAGAAAAAAACATATTGTACTTCTTTACTCAACATAATAATCATAGATATTCTAACATGTATTTGTCACGTTCGTATCTTTTTGAAAAGTTATGTTTTTTTGAATTTAGCACGTTTGAGGCATATCAAATAGGCGTCGTATTGCTTTAGTTGAAGTGATAAAGAAAACATAGGAAAATTGTGTTTACCTGTCATCGGCGTATTTCAAAAGAAACCAGTTATCAAAGAGCCAGAGACCCAACTGCCAAGTAGGAATTGATTGGCTTGGCCAAACTTCGTAACCGCATTCCCTGCATATTTTGAATATTTTGCTCGATATATCAACCGACAATCGGCAAATTAGCAGGTGGCCACCCACAACATGGCAAAAGCAAATTTGGAATTAGCTGCATAAATTGAATAAAGTAATTGCCCCGGGCGATCAACCTGCTGTTGCATTACAAAATATGCAGTTGCCCAGCTTCATAATTTATGCGAAAATGCGGCCTCGTGCAAAGTGTCGCCCATAATTCGAGGCGGTAAATTGTTGAGCTTCCACGCACTCCCGCAAATCCGTCAGTCAAGCCCGACGCAGACGGAGTGCAAAACATTCGCAGCGACGGTTCAACACAGCAGAGTATTCAATAGACAGCTAATGAAAGCGAATGCACAATTGGGTACACTTAAAGAAAAATGCGCCGCTAAGTCGTCGCAATAAAATGCATATTTTTATACCCGAAAAGAGTACATGAAAAGAGTATATTGGGTTTGTGCGATGTCCGACCTCAATTAAATCTATCTACGGACGTGGCAAATCGATATACCTCCAAAAAATATAAATATATACATATATATTTTTTTTCTAAAAGAAGAATAATATTTTAAACCGTTTTCAATTGTCTTTTAAGCTGTTATTATATTGCGTCATTCTTTTGAATAATAATTCAAAAAAGTACAATTTGTAATATTCCTAAATTGAATGTAAACCCACCCGGATCAAATACAAAATATTATAACTTAAACAACTATCAACAATGATATTTTCACATAAAAAAATTAAAACAATTTTATTTTAATAAATGCATATATTTTAAATGCAGAACTAATCTAGACGACAAAACAAGACCAAAATGCCATCAAACATTAAAATCGGT
>SCDS01000267.1:0-46237 GCA_004149465.1 Drosophila nigromelanica | reverse complement strand
GAACAAAAAAAAAGCAACAACAACAACATACCACGCAACATTGTAAACAAAGTGTAAGCCGCTTTATTGTTCCTGCTGTTGTTGTTGTTGTTGTTGTTGTTGTTGTCATCTGCTAGACGCGCCTAAAACCCAACAAACCTGAGAAACTGTCACTAAGCTATTTTCGATATTTTCTTTGATTTGCTGCCTGGAACACAATGAAAAGGGCCTCCCCGTTGGCAACACAATGGCTAACAACTAATCATAAATTTGTCGCGCGATTATTTTACAGTTTGGCAGCTGCCTTTCAATGATGATATTTCAATATGCTTAACATATACACATATATATCTCCAGCAACTGAAACTAAAACTAAAACTAAAACTGACCTGAACTCAACTCAACTCTACTCAAGTTAACTGAGCCGAACTGAACTGAACTGAACTGTCTATTGCCTTCGGCTGACTTATGGGCTCAAGAAATGATTGGAAACGAACGCCAAATGAATATGCAAATTATAGTTATTATTATGTTTATGTTTATGTATATTTCTATATGGTTGTGCTCCTCTCACTCCCTCTCTCTTGCGATCTCTGTTTCTGTGCCTTGTTGTCTGCTTTTGCCGCCTTTGTGCGCTAATTGTCGAAAGAAAGAGTCGAATTTTTTGAAAAGCGACTTTTAAATGCTGGCACGTGTGCATAAACTTGGCCATAAATAAATCATAAATATGAAGGAAAAATTAAACAAACAGCAGTGAAGAAGCTGAAATTTTTGTTTTTCTGATTCGATATATTTGTTTAATTTGATTTTTTTGTAATTTGTTTTTTTTTTTTGGGGCATGTATTTACTTTGCCTCTCAACTTGAAAGCCAAAGTCAAGTTTGAGTCCAAACCAGAGACAGAGTCGTTGTTGTCACCCCAATGAAACAGAATCAGAGAACCAGAGCGATATCTGCGCGTCTGGCCACAGGAAAAGGGAAGCCTGTTGAGTGGCAAACTGATTTCCGTTGACAATTTATACAAAAAAAAAAAAAAAAAAATGATATAAAAAAAAAACAGAAAAGCCAACAAGAGCAACAACCACAGCGAAATGTGCTGCTCGAGGTAAAGTTTTAAATTCCAAGGCATACACGTTGTTTGTTTTTGTTGATTTGCTTGTAGAATTTGTAGCAACAACAAAAATGCATTGCAATAGCATGGGGCAAGCCGGCGGAGACAGGCAAACAAGCGAAACACATTGACAAGCAACACGAGAAGAGCTGTATTGAGCGCTGCGAAGATGGAGACGCGCAGTTGCTTCTCACGCTCGCCACAAAGGACACGCAGTGTGTTCGTCCGAGTTCCACACACACCCACAACAAAGGTGAATGCCGAAGCGCAGCTATCATGACAGCTTATAGCATAAATTTCTGACCCAACTCGAAGGAGAATAAGCCAGTGTCTTGCACCTGGGCGTATTCGACTGTACGATACGCTGCACACAGGACTCGAGTATGTTAATTCTATAAAATACTTTTTAAGTGTACTCAATTTGCTGGCTTAAGCTCTAATTGTGTTTGCATTACGTCTGTCCAAGTTTTTAACACCCTACACCATATTTGTTTGGTACAGGGTATAGAAAGTCTTAGGTTCGATACGCACTTGCCGCACGGTTTTGGCTTTTTATCGGCTTTTTGGCTCTTCGGCTTTGGCTTTGGCTCTGACCAATAAAGTCTTATTATATACTCATCAATTCAGCAGCAGATAAAAGTCAAAAACTTGAGATACGCTTGCGTCGATGTCGTCGTCGTCGTCGAGCCACCAGGTAGATAAATTATAATTAAAGCAGCCGCAGCTGAAGACGACTAAGTTGAAGATGCTGATGCTGGATGCTGTTCTGATGTCAGAGCGTATTTAAAATACGAGTAGAACAACCTGCATTCAAACGCCGACGCCACACGACCACCAGATAAACAAAACAAATAAACAGAAACAGAATCAGAATCAGAAACGAATACGCTGATGGAGATGGAGATGGGGATGACTCGGAGACGGAGACGGAGGCGAAGACGTCGCATAGAATTGAGCTTCAGTCAGCGCAAGAAACACCTGTCAAACTGGTCCACACAAACACACACACATACACACACACACATACATAATACAGCGCACACGCAGAGCCCAAAATAAAGCAACGGTCAGGAGGAGCGAGAGCGGAATGAAAAGTGGGAATAGGCGGAGGAGGACGAGTGCAGAAGGGCACAATTCTGTTTGGATAATGACTTGCCAAGGAAGGAGAGCAGTGATTTGGTTGGAACGAAACGGATATGCAATGAACCTTTTATAAACCAAAGGCATCCAATAGACGCCCATTAGGGCCTCTGATTAGCCGGGGCATTGATTTAATTGAAACTAAAACGGAAGTAATTACACATTGCCGCGTAGTTCTCGGCCTGGTTTGATTTGATTAGATGATGCTGCAGAATTTGCACCATGGAAAGCTAATTATGTAAGATTCCTGCTGCCATGACGTTGTTGTTATGCCACCAACCTAAGCAGGAAGTGCTGCAAATGCATATAAAAAATGCCAGATCAGTTTATGGGTCTTTGGGTCCAAAGCCTGTTTTAAAGAAGATTTTACCAAAAAAAAAAAAAAAAAAAAACTAGAATAACCGCGCAGTTGGGGATAAAGATACATTTTTTTTTATTATTTTGCCTGCAGTTCGTGTTCAACGCCCTCTTGGTAAAGTCTTTCAGACAGTTTTAGTGTCATTTGAGGCTGAAATTTGACTTGTTTCAATTAGCAAACACGCGAAAGGCAAATGGCGCAGGGCAAACTTTTAAACAGAGCTAACAACTTACTTGGCATGTATCTGTAAGATACAAAGCTACAAGCGAGCAGCTTACAACCGCGTCGCAATCAAATTACAAACTAATCGCATGCAAGCGAGCAGAAAATCAGCGGGCAACAACCAAAAACAACAACAAGAGCAACAACAGCAACGAGTTCATGTCTATGCCAGCGACTGGTGTGGATTACTTGGCCAAGTTGGCGGCGCCTTCGTGCTGGTGTCGCTGCTGCTGTTGGGGGTGTTGAGTAAAAAGTGAAATGCTGCCGCTTGCCAATTGCCACTTGCCACTTGCCACAGGCTCTAGTGAAGGCAGTTTAAATGCAAAACAACTGCAATGCGTGCGTGTGGCAACAAAAAAGTTGCTGCCAGGCTGCGGGCGGTAGAAGGCAAAAGTTTTGCCGCTTTCGCCTTCGCCTTTGCCGTTGCCATTGCCGTTGCCTGCAGGAAGTGTGGCAGCAGGAGCTGAACGAGGACAACTTGGCATGTCTTGACAGTCGACAGGAAGTGCGCAAAATGCCACAACTTGCAAATGCAAAGTGCAACCCCCACACACATACACACAAACACACATACACACACGCACTGTAAACTTATTGCCGCATTGTGCTAGTTGAAAGTATCTTTAAAGTTGCATGTTGAACGCTTGTAAACAAGCTTGTCGCGTCGGCCTATAAAAAAATTATTAAATTAAAAGTTGAGCGAGCAAGTGAAGCTGCTGCTTTTTTGGAGGCGGCCACTTCGAGGCGTGACTCCACCCACCCGGCGAATGCATGAACAAGCTGCTGCCGCAGCCGCAGCCGCAGTGTCGAGTGAGCGAGCAAAAGGCAATGCGCAAAAATGCAGCCTGTGCATAATTATGGAGTCATGACGTTGGCAACGTGGCGATTGCAATGGCGATGACGACGACGACGACGACGACATCGGCGTGGCCAGGCTGCCTGGTCATTAACTGCTGATGAGCCGTAGCCGTTGCCGGCCAGTGAGAAACAGTAGCCAATGCCACACGGCGGCAGCTTCTGCTGCTGCCTTCTGCCATCTCTGTATGAAAACTCTAGCCGCCGGTTGCTGACCGGGCAGCATAAATAATTATTAGCAATTGTGTGCAGGTGCAACAACCAACAACCAACAACCAACAAGCAGCAAGCAACAACAGCAACATAACTTTGCCTACTTTAATACTTATTGTTGATAGTGCACAGCAATTTAAGCATTTTTCACATTTTATAGCGCTTGCAATAACAAAAGACTTAAGCAACGAACTTGCTGCAGTTGCCGCTGTTCATTGAACCGAGGGCTGGCCAAAAAAACAAAAAAAAAACAGCTGACAGTTCGGGGCTGATTCTGAAAATGTATTTAAGCTCAGGCATTGTGCTAACCCCATGAAATGGCCACCCAGATATTGTTCAGATATTTTCAGCCTAAACACACTCAGCAGCTGCACTCCACAGCCCCCCTGTCAGGTCGCCCCAGACATCGGAAACCCTGGACGGACACTGCTGGCCGACGCTGTAAACGTCAAACTGAAAAACCACTCAAAGTTTTGAAGCGGCCACTGGCTGCAGCAGCAGCAGAAGAAGAAAAAAAATTATTAACTGACATTTTAATGATGATAATGATGATGCCGTTGACGTTGGCGGCGGCAGCTGCTGCTGCTGCTGCAACTGCGTCGGTGGCTAGACATAAAAATAAAACCCTTTTCGCCCCACCAAAGCACAGGTAGAGAAACCATCAATGTTGTTGTTTCTGCTGCTGCTGGTTATTTGTTGATGTAAGCGGCGTGATTTTTATCAGTTGGAGCCCTCGTGTTTGCCCAACTGGCGCCAGTTTTTATGTATTTTACTCGTCCAAACAAAAATCGAAAGGTTTGAAGAAAAGTTTTAGAAACGCTTGTGTATGCGATTGCCTGCGAGTGTGTGTGTGTATGTGTGTGTAAAATGCGTTTTCAATTGCAGTTTTTCAAGTGTGCGCAAATCAATTGGCTATGAATTTTAATTGATTTTTGCCAGACAGCAACAACACCAACAACAACAACAGCCAACTGCAGTTGAAAGTTGTATTTAATTTTGTGTTTCGTTGCGCTTGTAAAAGGCTCGCGCTAAATAAAGCATGAAAATAAGTTTTGCCAGCCGCACACACACACACACATACATTAACAGATATACTGTGCTGCAGGCGAATTGCGGCTAATTTCAGTAATCTGCAAAGAATGCTGCAAAAGGCACCCACAATTCGCTGCACAGACTGTGCCTGAGACAGAGCTCAGCCTGAGACTGAGGCTGAGACTGAGAGAGACAGACAGGTGGACAGTCAGACAGCGACTGTCCAGACATGTGTGCGTCTGTTTGCAACCTGCTTAATGTCATGCAGCGGCAACAGCAACAACAGCTATAACAACAACAACAACAACAACAATACACAGCAACCATAAGCAACTACAACGCACTGTCACTGTCATGCATCATCATCATTGCAGCTTGGACTGGAGCCGGTTGCTGCAGTTTGTGCTGCTGTTTCTGTATTTGAAAATTATTGCATGTCCAGTCTGCATTCTGCAGTCCGCAGTCTGTGTAGCCTACAGCTGGAGTCGGAGTCAGAGTCAGAGACAGAGTCGGAGTCGGAGTCGAAGTCTGAGGCTTCAGGCTCATGCAAAGTCGAGAAACTGAGAAGGCGAAACACTTGCAGCATTGGCATGGCCAGTGAGTGATGCGATTATCTGCAAGATTCGCTTATCTACGGTGATCCATCAGCTGTGTGGCACTGAGGCACTCGCGAATGTCAGTTGGCTGCCTTACCCCGCTGCTGCTGCTGCTGCTGACGTTGCTGCTGCTGCTGCTGTTGCGTGAAAAAATGCGTGGCCTGCGCGGGCGTCCGCCATATAAATTAGAATGTGCGTTGTTATTTCTTGAGTATTTTATTTTCTTATATGTATACTTTATATTTTTGCACTTTTTTTATTTTTAATTTACTTGCCGCTCCCACGGTTGAGCAAAGCTGCCAACTGACCAGCACCCGCTAGCAGCGCTTTTGACTGCTTGCGGTTGCTGCTGCTGCTGTTGTTGTTGCTGTTGCTGCTGTTGCCAGGAAGCGCTGGTGGTACAGTAAACCACAGTGGGTTTTTGTTTTTTGTTGACTTTGATTGAAAGTTGACACAGCCAAGCGTTGAAAACCACATCCGTGGTGGGCAGCAACTGCAACTTGTATTAGCAACACCAACAGAAGCAGCAACAGCAGCAACAGCTACAGCAGAAGTTGTATGCAAATGCAATTAGTTTTTGATTAAGTTGTAGTCCCCAAAAAGATGCCAGTGCAGTCATCAGCATATTGTGTACTGTTGGCACAGAGCACCAAAGTACACTTAAGCGCAAAAGTAAAGCGACAGACCGTTAAATTGTTGCAATTACCAAAGCTAGCGTTGAATGTTGCTGCTGCCGCCATATTTGAGCATGTTGCTGTCGTGCAGCTGTAAAACAATATGCATGGTCTTCTATGTCTTAGGTATATCTGTGTGTGTGTGTGTTAGTGTGGGTGTGTGTGGCAGACTGTTGTTGTTTTTGTTGCCTGGGCCAATTGTTTAGCACGCGCTGCTAATTTTGTGCTGCTGTTGCTGCCGTTGCCGTTGCCGTTGCCGCTGCGAGGCAGGCAGCAATTTCTAAGTTGCATGCACGCCTCGTTGATTGTAGTAGGTGGCCGGGACTGGCCTACTGTTGCCTGGCCTAGCCTAGCCACTGGTCATTATAGCAACTCTCAGCTCGGAGTGCCGCTGCAGTTTGGAGGGTGACCAAAGCCGCGCAATCATGTTAATAACAGCTTGTATCGCTGCCGTTGCCGTTGCTGTTGCTGTTGCTGTTGTTGCTGGTCAGTTGCAAGTTCTATGTGTGTAATTTATGCCTGTGGCTAATTGCATTTGAAAGTTTAAATGCAAAAGTCAAACGGTTTTCAGATATGCATAAAAACACAATCAACTTAAACGAGTGAAATGCCACATTCTCACAAAGAATCTCTGAACTGATTTTCACTCTGTGCAACAGTCGCAGCTCATTTGAAATTCCAATTTCAATAACGCTCAATGATGTTTATCGGCAACGCTTTATTTTTCGTTGTTGATTTTTTTTCTATTTTTATTTTTGAGTAGGCGTTGTCCGCAGCAACAACAACAAGAGCTACATAACTTTGCCTTGTACCAATTTACGCACACATAGATGCGCTGGGCCAAGGTTCAGGGCAGGGCAGGGCAGGGCAGTTCAATGGCTAGATAACGCCATGGGAGCCATCAGTTTCATTGCGTACGCTGATGATGCTGCTGCCGCGGCTATTCCGACTGCTGCCGCGGCTGCTGCTGTTGTTGTGGGTGCGCGATAAGACAGGCCTCGAGCGCGAGTCGGAGCCAGAGTTTATCAGCTTGCGGCACACAGCTGCGACTGAAAATTCAAATGTTGGAAAAACTGAGAAATACCGAACATTGAAAATTGTTGCGCTAATAAATTCATGTCGGCGCGGACAGCAATCGGCTGCAACATTGCTGAGATATATGTTTAGAAACAAGTTTTCGGGGCGGCATATTTGTTAAGGTCGCACAGCTGCGACGGCAGCAACTGTTGCTGCGGTAGTCATTCCACATAAATAGCTGCTGTTCATGTGGCACATGGTTTTCGTACTATTTGTTGTTGTTGTTGCTGTTGTTGTTTTGTATTTTGGTTATTTGCACACCCGCATTGGCAGCAACCGCAACAACATGCCATGTTGCATGCCTAATTGCAACAGGTGGCAAATGCCAGCAGCCGCAGGCACACACAGTTACTGTTGTTGCTTGCGGTTACAAGGGTTGCTGTCGCCGTTGCCGTTGCTGTCGCTCTTGCTGTTGCTGTCGCTCTTGCAATCGCCAGGGGGGGCGCAACGGGCGCAGCACCGCGTCGCATTTGTGCCAGCAACAAGCAACAAGCCAATTAGCGGCAGCAACAATAAGCGTTTTCAATTGTCAACACACAAAATGCAAATGCAGCTCAGCGTTTGTTGACAATTCTACTAAATGATTAGCAAATAATAGCACACATTAAAACAATTGTTAATTGTTTAATGTTTGATTTTGACCAAAATTGGCAAGAGCAACAACCAGTAACCACTTTATGTTGTCACTTGGCTCTGGCATTTGATTGGCCTTTGATTTGTTGCTACTGCAGCTCAAATAATTAATGAGTCAAATATTATAATTTATTTAAAACTGGCCACGATCATTAATCAGCTATGTAACATGACTCTGAAGTTTGCGCTTGGCATTGGGTCGGTATTTCTGGCTTTTGTTGTCTATTCGACCGCCGTTTTGGAGGCTACTGCCACGCCCCCACTAATTGGCCACTAGCAGCTTGTAAACGGATTTCTGTTGTTTTTTTTTTTGTGGGTGGCGACGCTTTGATTTTCTGCTAATTTTGCATTTATTGCTAAACACTCAATCAATCAATGTCCAGCTGGCCACTGTCCAGCCCAACTGGCCCAAAACGGCAGCAATGTTGCAATCACCTTAGCCCAGCAACATGTTGCGTAAATGTATGCAAAAAATGTTGATAATACTAAAAAAATTATGAAATTAAAAATTCATGAACTGCTCAAAAATCGAAACTAAAGCCACGCAGTCTGCGATTGAGTTAAAACAAAATAAATAAAAAAAAAAATTCAAACGATTTCGCAAATCTTGTCGAGAGTTTTGCAGGTGCGTGCGTGTGTGTGTTTGTGTGTGAGCGTGTGTAACTGTGTATGGCATTAATATTTATACATTTTGTAGAACTTGTCGGTCATAAGTATTTTTGAGCTTGATTAATGATGTTTGGTTTGTTTGAATGCGTTGCTTTAATTACTGCGGCAATTAACAGCTAAATGCAAAAGAGTTTTGCCCGCTTAGACGATTTGTCATGAGCATCAGCGAAATGTTTACACATTTCATGCCACACATAGCAACACAGTCACCGACATGTCTTCCTAACACAAACATAAGCATAAACATGAACATAAACATAAGCAGACATATATTTTAAATAGAGCTGTCTCATAAAGTGCCCATAAAGTGGGCAGCGAGTTGTAAAAACGATGCGAAAGTTTCTAGAAAGTTTTACCACTATTTTATAGCAAACATTTTTATAGTTTAGCTGAAATTACATTTGTAAATGAAACGTTAATAAAGTTTATTCCATTTGTTTCTGTCCCACTCTTCCTCACAGAATATGCCAGAGTCTATTGTACAAGCCACCACATCCTAACTCAACGAGGTAAGCACACATCAAAAGCCTTAAAGTAGTAGCAGCTGTTTTTTTTGTTTTTTTTTTTTTTGCTTTGTGTGGTTTGTTTTATTTTGTTTTGTTTTTGGCTGACAATGGCAACCCTGGCCTGGCCATGCACAGACAACGCTGGCAACCTTCGCAAGCACAAAAACAAAAGTTAATAAAAACAAAAACTGAAACGCATTTTGAATTTAATGCGTGCGTTGCAGGAGTACGAAGGAGACAACTGAGAGGGGGCGGGTGCATGCAAGCAGGCACGCGGAGATCGCATTCGTATCGATCATGTGCGCCTGTCCAGCTTGCAACATTCAAGTGTCGTCTTGTGTTTCGCATGAATTTCGCATCGGCATCGGCGTCGGCACCAGCACCGGCACCAGCACCGGCATCGGCATCAAGTCCGGGCCTCGTTTCGCCGCTCCCGATCGCTCTCAGCCTCTCAGTCTGGCAGCAGTCTGAGTTTTGCGACTGCGTCTGGGCAGCTTTTAGTTGCGGGCGTTGCACGGCAGGCGACCTTCTAAGTCGGCCGCTAAGGAATTGCAACTGCCATTGAAAATGAGTGAAGTTGAACATTTTAGACAGATTGCCAAGTTTTGTCATAAAAACGCGGCAACTTCGGTGCTGCAGCTGAAACTCGATGTTGTTGCTTTTTGAAGATTAATTGCTTGCGACAGTTTGCGAACGATGGCGATGTTCAAATTGCAACAGCAACAACAGCAGCTGCCCCTTCAAGCCATAAAAATTGGCATTTGGTGGCTGAAATTAACATGACGTCAGTGCGAGACGTTGTCAATTGCTTGGCTTAGACTGCGACCTCTGGCTGGTTGGGCGATTAAGGCCGCACCGCAGCAACTACAGCTTAATCTCATTCGTTGGCTCGTTGGCCGGAGTCAACACTCTTTTTGCCCGGCAGCTAATTTTTAATTTATTTGTTGAAATTTCTTTTGACACGCCCTAACAAAAGCGACGCGCTTTTGGTGTCATCACATTTGTCGTTGTTGTTGGTGTATTTGGTTTTTTGTTTTTTTTTTTTTTTAATTTTAAACATTTTTCAACCTTTTTGCAACTGTTTATTTTTTGGTTTGTATTTCGGGTGGCTTGGTCGCTTTTATTCATAAAATGTATCTCGAAATGAAATACAGCTTAATTAACAAAAAATCTGAAGAAAACCTGCAGCAGCACACAGCTGAAGCCCATTTCCATTCATACATTCACTCCATTCAGACTCACAAGTGATATTCAGTGCGTATTTTCAGATTTATGTTGACTAATTTGTCATAATATTGTTTTCATAATTGAGTGAGTTAAAACCGATAATAAACCATCGAGAATTTTGTTAGCAGGTCGTGCAACAGTAAAAGCAGCGCGACTCACAAACGAAAAAAAATTACAACAAGCCAATGAAAATCAATTAACACCTGCGAATGCTCGATACAATCGATCTACCAGCAGGAGCAGCCACGAGCTGCATAAATTAAATATTCCGGCTTAATGGTCTTTTCATTGGCAATCAGTGAACAAACATTGAAATTAGCATATCAAATACAACATAATTGCGCGATAATAACCGAACAACATGAAAATGGAACCTGTTCGATCAAACTTTTATTTGATTTATGGAACTTCAGTTCATTGTTCTTAAATATTACCTTAACGAATTTTCTAACCTTCTATGCATTTATAATTCATATATAAATTCAATAATAGCTATCTCTTTCATAAAGCATTTTATTTGAACATAATTCCAACAAGCTGCAATCTAAATGCGTTTTCAGCGCGTTTTGCGTGCGGTTCGCGTGCGTCTTTTGACGCCTGACGCCTGTTGAAAGGTGCCTGGCAACGGTTTGCCCTGCTCCTAACTTTTGTAATGCAAAGTGACAGCGACAGCGACTTGTAGGCAATCAAAATGCAGCATAAAACATGTGCAGCTTGCAATAGTTAGGAATATGCGTTGAGTGTTGCTGTTGCTGGTTGCTGGTGTTGGTTGCTGTTGCAGTTCTCCACCTGGCTGGCGCAACTGCAACGCAAATTGAAAGAACTTGTTGGCTGTTTTGCCTGCTGCACGCAGTCGTCGACAAGCAAATTGAAAGCTTTAGCTTTGCACTTGCTTTGCGGTCAAAACCAAATACGCCAGCAACAACAACAACGACAACAACAACAACAACATTAACACTAGCACCAGCAACACAGAGCCTGTACCAATGCCAGTGCACGCTTGTGGTGCATTTGGTGGTGCCTGTTGGTGGTTACAACTATTGATTACAAGTTGCCAATCGCTGGGTCTCACATTACCCAATCCAACAAACAGGCAACAACAGCAGCAACAGCAACAGCAAGAGCAACGGCAACGGCAACAACAGTAACAGCTCCGGCAGCGACCTCGATGCGGGTGTTGCAGACAGGCGCAGACAGGCTCCAATAACAGCCAGCAACAACATCGAATGGAGGCTGTAATTAATGCGGGAGCCTGTGCTGACATTTTGAGAAATTTATTGCTCCAAGTGGATTTATAGTCTGCGACATTTTATAGTTTTGCCTTGCGGTCGTTTCGATCGATCGAACGAGTAATGTTGCCAGCAACATGTTGCCCATTGCTGCTGTTTGTGGGAACTGTTGTGCCAGCAGCAGCAGCAGCAGCGGCAGCAACAACCCTTTAATGCGCATCATGTGCGCGCGCGCATATATAATTTGGCTACCCGATAATGATCGGCCTTTGGCATAATAAATTTACAGCAGTGCCGCAAAACGTTGTGGCAACTTTCAAGTTAAAATTGTTGGCGGAGTTGGCGTCGCAAGTTGAAGTTGAACTCATCCTTAAAGTTAAAGAAGTACCCCTCAAAGTACCCAGTACCTGTAGTATCGGAGTATCGGAGTATCTGTACCTTGCAATCTATATTAATTTTTATATAGCCTGAGACCTGGCTGCCCAGTGCCAGTCACGCTGCACTTTCATAAATGCCAAAAATTTCACCTGCTTTCACAAAGATGATTAAAAATAAATATGCAACGACGACGACGACGACGACGACGTCGACTGCCCCAAAACGAGTGCAGTTCTGAGGCTCTGCAACTGAGGCCGCCGCACTGCATGATATACGATAATTTCGTTCTGATAATGTGACGGACAGCGGGCGAATGCTTTAGCCACAGACTCAGCGTCAGCTGACCCAGATGGCAATGCGTGAGTGTTGAGCCAAAAATCGTTTAAGGCTAATTGCAAAGATCGCTTTCGGTTGATAAACGAGCTGCGGCGGGGCAGCAGCAGCAGCAGCAGCAGCGATCGGAGCGGGCGAACAGTGGGGCCTGGGTTGGGTGAAACGGTTTAGTCTGGGATTGAGATGCCTCTCGGCGCTGACCCAAAACCTTTACGAGCGAACACACAAAGCCCAGCTAAACAAATACGGAGTGCGTAGTTAATGATGATTGCTGGCCCCCAAAGGTTAAAATTAAATAATTTCCAACGTGCTTCCAAGTCTCGTCAGACCCGGCTCAAAATGGCGGGCGTTCCGTCCGTCCGTCCATCCAAAACAACCATTCATTCATTCATTCATTTGCCTAGCCATATAATTAGCATGAAATGAGTAGGATTTGAAGATTTTAGTTAAATATTTCAAGACTTTTCGCTTCTGGCGATCTTTACTGTGGTCTATGTTAATTTTTTGGCGCTTTGGCAATTAAGCTGAAAATCGTGTAGCTAATTATGATAAACATTTCAAGAAGAAGAAGGTGGATAAATGCAAAGAATGTGAACAAAAAATAGCAACAGGAAGTGGAAGGTCAAATTAATTGAGATGCTGACACAAAAGAAAAAATTGCAAATAAATGAAAACTTAGAAAGACAGTTATCAACGTTTATGTTTTAAGTTTCTCAGTTGTTATTCTGGAATTATTTCCGAGGATTCGTAGTAAAATAAAATTAAGTAGCTTTGCTGAATTTTTATCAACGCAGTTTCTGAAAAAGGGGAGTCTTCGATAATAATTTTCCCTTTTTGATTATAGTGCATGAATCATCTTTTGTAATTTCAACTTGTTTTCAGTTTCCACCACGTTTAGGAGACGCTTAACTGGCTTAGTTCATAGACATGTCGTTCTGCCGATCCGATAGCCTTTAAGTGCTCGCAAACCGGTTCGATTTTAACCCTGGCCAACACTGGCAGCTCTTTTGGCCCATTTTACGCTCATTTGGGAGACCGCAGGCGCCGCAGTTGTCTTTGGTGCCTTAGGAGCCTTTGTTGCAGGCTGCTTGGTCGTCGATAAGGCGGCAATGGTTTAATTTAGCCGAACAGCCGATCAAAAGGCAACTAAAAGAAACTGCAGCAGCAGCAGCAGATGACGACAGGATCGTTGGGCCCGGCCCACGTGCAACTGCAACTGCAACTGCAACTGCAACTGCAGCAACAAAAACAAATGTGTCTGTATATCGTAACTAAATTGACTTTGATCACGCGATCGCCCGGCCTTTGTGGCAAACGGAAGTATGCTAAGCAACTTGTTGCTGCCACGCCGGCAACATCCAGCAGCAGCAGCAGCAGCAGCTGAAGGTGTATATTGCAAAAATAATTACATTTGATTGTAAAAGGCCAGCGTCTAGGCCGGCGACTCGGACTCGGACTTGGACTCGGGCACGGACACGGACGGAGCCGGGGCTCTGGCAAAGAAAAATGTGCAACATGATTGCAGTTTACAGCGATGGAGAGTCGAAGCAACACCGGCAGCAACAACAGCAAAACCAACAGATAAAATGCATTTACAATTGAATTTGAATGTAATTTTATTTAAGCTGCGGTCAGCCAGGGGCACATGCATGTGTGCGTGCAACTGTGTGTGTATGACTGTGTGTGTGTGTGTGTTGCTGCTGGGTGTTGCTGTTGCAATGAAGCAACAATTGGCCAAGTGGCAGGAAACTGCCATTATCTGGCATTATCCACTTGTGCAACGGTAGCAATAGCAACAGCAACAGCAGAAGCAGTAGCAATAGCAGGCGGCGTAGGCTGCACGTCAATCTCTGGCCAAGATCAGAGGTTTCAATGATCCTCTTAATTAATGACACCAAAGTAACAACAACAACAATAGCAACAATTAGCATATCGTTAGCTCGCATATTGACGTCAAATTTGGTCTGGCATTTAATGAGCAGCAAAACCAATTCGTAGTCGTACTCTAAATTACGGTGATCATTTTAATTGCAGTGCGCCTGCAAAAGCAACTCTGAAACTGGAAGCCGGCAGCTCTCAATTACAAATAAGAGAGAGGGAGAGAGACAGCAAGCGAGTGAGAGAAAGAGAGAGACACCCATTTGTGTGCTGTCTGTCTGTCTGTCTGTCTGTCTGTCCGCTCGTTTGTGTGTGCATTTGAAATCAATTAAAAAGAGCTTTCTAACAAGCTTTGCCCGCTTAAGTATATTTGAGCTTGCGCTGGAATGGGGCGTGTTTAGAGAGCATTGCAACATGTTGCTTTCGGTCATGTTGCTGGCTCCGCTTATGTTGCTGTTGCCGTCAAGTGGGCACTGCTCATTGGTTCGTATTTAAGCGTAGGCGTATGAATAGGTTCTTTGTTGTCTTTTCTCTTTTTTCACTTGATGCGCACTTCATTTTCATTTGTATTTGCTGTGCTTGTTGTTGCTTTTGCTGTTGCGTTGTGTAAATGGCGTTTTATTTTATTGGCCATATTTGTGCGCTGTCATGCTTTGTTTGCTTTTGACTGAACAACTCCATACAACTGGCTTTGGATTTACTCTCTAGATGTTGTTGTTGCTGCTGCTGCTGCTGTTGCTGTTGCTCTAACACTAAGCTGTCCATTATCAATGCGTATCACGTTGTTGTTGCTCGTCGTTGAAGTCGTTGAAGTGTGCTTAAATGGCGTCAGCAAGACATTTGCCAGTTTAATGTGTTAGGCTCCATGCCAACACACACACACGCACAACAACAGCAGCACGGAGTAGCTACCAAAATGTAAGCCAACATTTTGTGCAAATAACAAACATATGGATAATAAAGAAGTCCACTCCAGGTCGCGTTGTCGCCGTGTCGCTTTGTCGCCCTGTGTGGGCGCTGCGAGTGAAGTAAAAGGCAGTGCAGGGCGTGTCTGTCCCGCCGTGCACACAATTTGTTTACATTTTAATTTCTGCAATTTTGTTTAGTTAACTTTGTGAGCAGCCGCCGTAGGGACGCCATAAGCACACATAGCCAGGGAGCTTATCGCAGTGGCAACAACAACAACAACAACAGCAACGACAACTGCGACTGTCAGTTGATAGAGTTGGCCAAAGGGGGGCGCCACTTTAAAACTTCATCAAGTTTCAGTCGCTTTGTGTGTGTGTGTGTAATAAGCGTGACAAAAGTTAAATAAACAATCAGATATTTACACACATGCTTATGAAGAGAAACAGGCGCCCATTGTGACCGCCATTGCAGCAACTCCCCCTCACACTCACACTCACACTCACGCTCACGACACACTCGCTCCCTCTCCCTCGCTCTGTCATCCAGTTGCGTTGCATTTAATGCAACAACAATACGGTTGTTGTTCTTGTTGTGTTGGCTGCTTTTTAGTCGTTCACGCTTTTGTAATTTGCATTGTTTTATTTGGTGTTAAAACGGTTGTCATAATTATGCGGCTTAAAAAAGTGACAATGAATCATATTTCCACTGGCATTGCACATTTTTAGTTTTCACAGCTTTTCTTCTTATTTTACGGCTATTTGCATTTTTAATTTTTAGCTCACAATGAACTGCACTCAACGCAGCGCCAGCAAAATAAGCCAAATTAATAAAAAGACCAACAGCAACAACAAGAAATGAGCGCCATTTAATGCCCGCTGCTTCCTCGTCTCGTTTATTGTTTAATTTAATTAAGCATAGTCCACAGCTTAGCTGGCATCTCGTTCGCGCCCATTTCGCACTTGCCTTGCATTTATTTATTTGCTGCTTATCGGATAGATTTTTATGCATGTATCTGTATCTGACAAATGGCACGGCGCTGTTCCAGTTTATCCAAACATTTGCTTACAAGCATGTTTCGCTGTTTCGCCGTGAAGCGCCATACTTATGTGTTGTTTTTTTCAGATTTAGTTATATTCAACAGTTTAACAATAAGCTGCTTGCTAGATTTTTAATTTGACGTCTTGCTTCATTAATGGAACTTATTTCATGCTGCTGCTGTTGTTGTTGCTGTTGTTGCTGCTGTTGTTGTTGCTGTTAATGTGCTGAGCCAGCAAATGAATGGTCATAAAATATTGTTCGGAATAGACGACCATAAAATGTGTATTTTTTGGTAATTGCACAAGACATAAACAAAAAGCCATTAGTACTGGCTAATTCGACAGGGTTGCCAAATGCATGTGTGATGCTTGTTTTGCCTACTGCTCTTCACTTTAATACTTAAGTGAGTCTTTTTCTTTTTTGTGCGACAGTCATTATTGCCAATGAAGTACTGAATAGTATAAATTAAAATTTCAAAATCATTATACGACCTACATTTTAAAGGTTCTATCGATAAAAGTTCTTAGAATTTATGATTTTACCCACAGCAGCTAAATAACCCTCAACTCAAAGCCAAATTAACACTTCATTTAACATAATTTCTCTCCTGCTCCTACGCTGCCTTTTTCTGTATATACATATATATATATGGATAAAAAAAATAAAAATCTGGCGCCATAAATCAAAAATTTCTGCAGCTGGTGGACAGCTCTTATTCGGCTTTATGTGCGCTGCTCCTTTTCGCGTGCTAACAAGGCTGACAGGGCACCCAACAAAGAACCTTGGGCCAGTCACACTACTTCAACGCGTGAAAATTTATGTTTTTTTTTGTTAACAAAAAAAAAAACAAAAAAAAAAGAAAAAACAATATGCAAGAGCTTTAACTCAATGTCTTTTGGCACAGAGGAAAAAAAAGGGTAGCATTGCCGCAGAGCATTTGTGGCTGTGCAAAAGTTTTTCGCATAGTTGTCAGTGCTGCGTTGTTTAATTACGCTAATTAAGAATATTAATTGCCGTTTGCCGTTTGGGGTGCCATAACTGCGACCCACAACCCCCAGTTGCTGTAGGTTTTTATTGCGCAACAGAAAATAGAACATGAGTTATGATGATATGAGACATAACGAGCAAAGTTTTCAGCGTTTCCATTTAAGTTGTAAAATCGAAAAAGTTAATAAAAACTTTAAAGAGACTGAGACTGAGACAATGGACGGCACACGCACTCCATTAAACGAGTGCGCCAGACTTTCATACATATGCGACAACAGTAACAATAACAGGCCACTAACTGGAACAGGACATGGCAGCGGGACGGGCTGGTGGGGGCAGGGGGCAGGGGGCAGGACACAGGTGTCCATGTCGCTGGCACTTCAACACCCAAACAACTACCCACCACAACTCGTGCGAGTCGCTCGTCCGTTCGACTCTTTTCATTTTCTCAACACGTAACGCAAACACGTGACCGTTAAGGACACGGACCCGGACCCGGCTCCTGCTATTGCTGATGTTGCTGTTGTTGCTGTTGTAGGCGCAAATTGCAAACAGAAGGACAGCGACAACGACAACGAAGTCGACCCACCATAAACTGCCAGCTTATGTCAGACACAAAGCCAACTCAGCCGGGCCCCCGTTGTCCTAGCCAAAAGGCAAGTGAAGCGTGCAGCGTACAAGAACTCGTAGCTCTCCCTCTCCCTCCCCCACCCCCAATTGCCCCGCCTAGTTGGGTGCGTGTGTGCACAATATTCATATATCACAAGGATAAGCGCAATGCAGCAAACGTCCTTCCAGACGTGCCGTCGTTGCCCGTGCCGTTCACTGTCCTGGCCTCCATCCTGGCAGCAGCCAGTTGGCACTGACCACCGGGCATGGGAGTTCAACTAAACTTGCGCTTCATGTGTGTAACTTTTAATTATTTGCGAATGTTGGCGCCAGACGTCGGCTTAGGATGCTCTGTGTGTCCCTGTTACCACAGACCATTCATTGATTTCCACTTGCCACTTGAATGACCAACGAGTAGCGAGCGGCGAGTGGCGAGCGGCGAGCGACAAGCGGCGAGTGCGACGACAGGCGGCGGTCAAGGCAATGTCATAAACTTGAGCACCATAAAATCTGCTGGCAGCGCAATAAAAAAAATGCCACAGCGGGAGATGGAGACGCATTTGTTGTTGTTGTTGTTGGCGTTGTTGTCGCCGTCGCCAGTTGTATCAGGTCCAAGTCCAAGTCCAGGGCGTGACCAGGGAGCAGCAGATTTAGTGACAAACGCCAAACGCATAAAACTAACGCAGCGTAAACGGCGACGGCGACGGCGACGCTGTCTGTTTTGGCAGCGACAGCGAAAAATTTATCTTATTTATTTGTTGAGCGAAAGCCAAGAGCAAGTGCAGCATTTTGATGCTTGACTGATTGGACTCAGTTTATGGGGCGCCACGGCTGTGCCAATTGCAAGCTGCACACAGCAGCAGCGACGGCGTTGCCAGCAAGTCAATCGGCTGAGCAGAGCGAACAGTGCTGCCAGCTTTAAAGAAAAAAACAATGCAATTAATTAGCTTAAAGTGAAACACTCAGCTGAATTTCAGAGGCAATATGAGCTGTTATTGTTAATCAATCATTTAATAAACAAAATACATTGAATTTTCTTTTTACACAAATTTGATATCATACGTTATAAAATGTTGATATTGAGAATTGACTTGATTTAACACGAATTTAAATATTCCATAAATTCTTTTTAGAATTTTTTTTATGTTTTATGAATATATAATATTTAAACTTTTCATTATATATTCATTCATTAATCGATTTACTTCTAAAAACTACCAAATTATCAAGAATGGAAAATATAGATAATAATAGAGAAATAATTTCCCAAAATGAAAAACAAATTCATTTTAGTAGTAGCAGAGATATATGAAGTTTATTGTCCAAAAAGGACAATTAATAAAGCATTTTTTTCCTTTTTTATATTATTTCTAATATTATTTTCTAGATCATAATTTATTTATTTAACAATATATATAATTAATTGTGAAGTGAACTTTAACAAGAATTTGTAATATTGTTTATTGCACTTTTATGTTTTTTAATATCGATAATATGCCTGTTTAGCCTTTTCCCTCTAATTTACTCAATTAAAAATAAGCTAGATTTGCAGAATCTGGTGCTGCCAGACCAATAGAAATGCATTTGGGCGAGAAAGACGGCAGTCGTTTGACAGTTTTGACTTTTCGCAACGTAGAGTGAGAGAGCACGAGTAGTTTAAAGTTGTCGACGCAACTTTTACGCAGTTTTGAATTTGACTTTGCAGAAAAGGATTTCCCGAATTTCCAGAATTCGTTTGATTCTATTTCAAAGAAAAACCAAGATCAATTTATATAAAGCTTAAAACACATTTGTTTCTAAAGAATAAAGTTAACTCGGCCGAAACTAGTGCAAAACTGGTTAAAATTATGCCGGTATGCCAAAATGTTGTACGACTATAATAAACTAATAATAAAAAAAAAAAAATGGGGGTGCTCGCACATACACAAAACTAACAGATACATATATTATTTAATTTAATTTATATATGTACTTGTTGGGCTTTCATTAATGTGATTATCTTTTTTTTTTGATTTGCAGCCAAATCGGTCGCGTCAGGTTGCCCGCAAGAATCCCTGGCCGCGCAAGGTTAGGCAGCTCGAGGATCGCCAGAAGGTTGCTAGCACGACGCCCACGCCACAAAAAGTTGACCTAATGACGATGGCAGAAGGCACCGACCCCATGGGGCATCATCATCACGCCGCCGGCTCGCACAATCCCCACCACCATTACCACCACCATCCACACTCGCACCAGCACCACCATCCGGCGCAGTATCATCATCCCAATCAGCACTATGCGCCCGCACAGCAGCCGCCGCCGCCGCCAGCAGCAGCCGCTGCCTCGCACTACGCGCCCTATGCTCAGCTCCAGTATCCGCACCCGTTGCCACATCAGCATATGCCGCTGGCGCTCAGTCTGCACCAGCAGGCGGCGGCGGCGGCTGCCTCGGCGGCGGTGGCCGCCGCTGTTGCCAGCGTCGAGCAGCACAACAACAATCAGCCGTTTGTGGCCAACAATAACATTATGCCATGGAAGCAGCGCAAGCGCAAGTGTCTCTCGGCCGTGCTAGACAAGCTTCATCACAACAACAACAATAACAACAACAACAACAATAATAACAACAGCAATAACAACAATAACAACAATAATGGCGTCGCCTGCAAAACGGAGCCCATGGACATGGACGAACGGGACATGGAGGACATGGAAGAGGATGGTGTTGAAGAAGATAACGGCGAAGCCAAGCAGAAGCACGAGGCTAACTACATTAAGAGGGAAGAGCGCGACGCTTTGACAGCAGCCAGCGACGAGGAGCAGCTCGAGGCCGAGGCGGATCTGTCCGGGGAGGAGCTGTCGCATTCGGACCAGGACGATCAGGACAGTCCGCGAATAAGCATGAGTCCGCTGCAGATGGCAGCGACGCCCGCTTCGAAGCCAGCCCCAGATAGCGTCGCGGCCGCCAAGGAGAATCCGCTGCACGTGGACATCAAGACTGAGCACATGCCAAGCCCGTACGATCGCTACTTTCCCATACCGTCGCCGCTGTTTGGCTACTATCTGCATACCAAGTATTTGAATGAGGTGTTCCGGCGGCGCCATGATCTCTATCCCTCGCCGCTGCAGCACACCCCATCCTCCATTGCCTCCGAGACGGAGACGTCGCCCACCAGCCAGGGCAAGACGCCAACCAGCAGCAGCAGCAGCATCAATGGCAGCCAGCAGCAGCAACAACAACTGCTGCCCGCCGTGCTGATCAACGCATCGCCGCCGCCCTCGCTGCCCTCGCCCCCGCGCAGTGACTCCTCCGTGACTGCAGCGCAGCCCGCGCGCATCAGCCCCAAGCCAGCCAAGAAGAAGACTTCCGCAGCGTCGTCGTCGTCAGCTGGTGACAAGAAACCCATGCCGCCGCCGCAGGAGCGTCCGCTGGATCTGTGCATGCGCAGCGATCTGCTCGGCGAGCTGCCCAAAAAGTATAAGACGCGGACGCCGCCGCTGCATGCCAAGGCTGGGGCGATGATGCCACCACCGGTCGCATCAATGAGCGCTGCCAGCAGCCTGGAGAGCATGAACGCGCTGTCGCCCGCCTCCAGCACGCACTCGAGCACCTCGCTGACCAGCAGCACGCCCACATCGACCCTGGCGCCGCCCGCTGCCATGTCGCCGTATGCCATGACGGCGGCGGCGGCGCATGCAGCGGCAGCGGCCGCGGCGGCGGCCATGATCAAAATGGAGATGCCGATGCATCCGCTGCACTCGCATGTGCCCACCACAACAGTGGGCGTGCCGGTGATTAAGGGCGATGTGGCCTCGCCCACCACAAAGGAGACGGTGGCCTGGCGCTATAATCTCGATGTCTCGCCGGTGGTGGAGGAGATGCCGCCGGGCTCGGACGTGGCGTACGTGTGCCCGACATGCGGGCAAATGTTCTCGCTGCACGATCGCCTGGCCAAGCACATGGCCTCGCGCCACAAGTCGCGCAATCCCGCCAACGACATAACCAAAGCCTATTCCTGCGACGTCTGCCATCGGTCGTTTGCCCGCTCCGACATGCTCACCCGGCACATGCGGCTCCACACCGGAGTCAAGCCGTACACGTGCAAGGTGTGCGGTCAGGTCTTCTCGCGCTCCGACCACCTCTCCACGCACCAGCGCACCCACACCGGCGAGAAGCCGTACAAGTGCCCGCAGTGTCCGTATGCCGCTTGCCGACGCGACATGATCACCCGCCACATGCGCACCCACACGCGCTACGAGTCGCGTGGTGCTGGCGGTGGCGGTAATGGTGGTAATGGTGGTGGCGGTGGTAACGGTGGTGGCCATCGTGGTGAGGAACCAAAGTCACCACTGCCACTGCTGGATATGAAAATGAACATGAATCTGCCGCTGCTGCTGCAGCAGGAGGAGCTCCTGCAGAAGTCACCACTTGGCCTGGGCGGCCCTATGCCCATCGTGGTAAAGACGGAGAGCGCCTAACGGTATCTCTATGCGGCCGCGGCCAGACAGTTTATGACTTTTTAAAAGCGCCCCACTAGAGTGGGATGTTGGCATGCCCCAGCTAAGTGCTAGTTGAGCCCCCATAGATCAGTTGTAGTTTAGCTACGCGCAACAATGGAAATCTCTCTGCGAAGACTGAGAACCTAATTACTACCTACAGTTGAAGGCTTAGGTTTATACATATATAATTTAAACTAAAAATAACTATATTAATTTGTACTCCAGCACACACCAACACACACACACACACAATCACACACACACACAGACAGACAGAGTTAACTCAGACCACCACCCAACGTATTAGCATTTTAAGTAGTTGTAGGGCAACGAGAACCGAACCACCCCCTCGGAGGCAGGCTTAGTTGGTAATCGTAGTATTGTATTTTTGGATAATGTTGTAGACAACGTTCAGATACAGCTAGCAATTCCATGTTCCACAATTTAGTTCATAGTTCCGTCATATACAAAATGAAACTTTTATACATGTGTATGTGTATGTGCGCATGTATGTGTATGTAGTTAGCTAGAGGTTAGTTTGTTAGCTAGTTCGTTGATTAGTTAGGCAGAGGTCAAAGATCGGCCTCTGGGCATTTTTTAAACAACATTGAAATTATTAAGCTAGGCACGCACCCATCTAGGCTAAATAATATTAATTTAACGTATGTATTTACTAATTGAAAGCAAAGCGGACAAACCACAAACCAACATTAGAGTTAACTTATGCTATAATTTAAATTTAATTTTAATTTACGCTAATTTATTTTAGTTTATTAAACTCTTCAGCATTGCGCGTTTAGTTTTTAACGTTTTAGCGCTTAAAAGACAACAATTTGTATTAATTTAATGTTAATTTTACAATTTAAACACACAGAAAAAGACAAAGAATTCTCCCTAGGGCACAAAAACTAAAACATTTCGATTTCGTACGTGAAGCGATTTTATATTTCGACGAAGAAAAAACTAAATTTATGATTATTCCTTCTTTTTTTGTTTAACAAAAATGTTTTTTTTTTATTAAAAATGTATCATTTTGCTTTCATATTTTCTTTTTTTTTCATAAAATGAAATAAAAACTTTCTGTTTATTTAGTTCAAATTTTTAAATTTATTTTCGAAGACACATTTTAGATGCCAGTTTGGATAAATTGAAGCAATGTAAAAATTATTAAAATTATGGCAAGTTTCTGTTTGCCAATATTGGACATTTTTTATAATTGTTTCAAGTTGAAGTTTTTGTTATTTATTACCATTTTTCTGAGCGTATGAAATATTGATTATTAATTCTAATTAAACGTTTAAATAAATTATTAATTTATGTTATTGTAGTTCGTTATGATTAGTTTTTAGTTCAAAAGTTTTTGACAAAATAAAACAAACATGAAAAAACAAAACAACTATGAAATACACATAAAAAACAATACACATAAATCTTTATTTATTTTCTTTTTATGGCATTTTGCTATATTTTTTTTTTAGTTAATTTATAGCACCTTGAAGAAGAGGCGGAACTCCAACACACTACATAAATTATCGGATCAACATTATTAAAAGTGTCAACCGAGTGTCAGACAGCTTATAACTAAATGTGGGCTACCATGGTCCAAAATTTCTTTAACTGAACAAATGGAGTCAGCTGACAGATCCCAGAGAAATCTTTCCCTTTCCATTTATAGTAGCGCCCTGTTTTGGTATCGTGTGGGTTCCTGTTATTTACACCAGGGTTTTGGTTATGGGCTACGAAAATCCTTTTGCCGGAAACTGGCTTACAAGCTTTTAGGCAATTGAAGGCGCTTACATGGCAAATGGCAGAGCTGCAGCTGGTCACGAAATTGCAGTCTGGCACGCAGCAGACGACGGCTCCAAATGTCCACACCCCCTCACAAGTCTTTTCGGCAAGTTTTTCCCACGCTTTGCCACTTGCGGGGGTGGCAGCTCCCCCGTCCCACCCCCACCTCTGGCAACATGCAAAAATTTCCTCAGGCTTAATGGCCAGACGACACGAAGGCCCCAAGGCGGGCGTGGGCGAACGGGTGGCGGGAGTACGTCTGCGACTGGGACTCGGACTGGGACTGGGCCCGCTTGCGACTGCTGCAATGCAGTTTGCGGCTAATGTTTGACCTTGTTTTCCAATGACTAAATTAATTCCTTAATAAGTGCAGGGGCGCTTCGCTTCGCGTCGCGACGCAAAACAAACACAAAACACGAACTGCAGGCATGGCACAGTTTGACTTTTGGGTTAATTGTGGCAGCCACCACAGCCACCAGCACCACCACCAGCACCGCCCGCTTGTTTGCAATTAAACAATGCTAAAGTTTTTGGTGGCAACTTTAAGGCGGCATAATTGACAGACATTGCCGCAACTGCAGCGGCTCATAAATCACTAGCGGTGACTAAGTAGCCTAGGGCCAGTCATGTTGCACGTTGCACGCTGTACGCTGCAACACCGCAGGGGCGGTGTGGCTGTTGTGACTTATGGTTAGCCAGAGAGATTCAAACTGGGGGCCACTGTATTACCAGCAGTACATTCTGCTGTACACGGATGATGCCGCATTGCATAATGCATTGCGTACGCGGCCCATTCTGTTGGCCGTGCATCATTTTGGCTGCTGCCGCCGTTGACATTATTTGCAGCTCGGCCTGGATTTTTGTACGCATAAATCTCTAAACAAGCGCGCGTGTCGTGCGTTTATTATCACTTCCGTCTGGCAGTCAGGCCAACCATCCAACCATTCAACCATTCGGGCAACCAACTAGCCGTTAAATCTGCTCCTTTGTCTTTTCGGCCAGCGCGAAATTTATCGCCATCATTTGTAATTGTAGCGCGAAAATTGAGTTTGAAGTTAGTGTTTGCCAGGTTCAGTTTAGTTAAGTTCAGCTCAGTTCGGTTCGGTACGGTTTGGTTCGGTTCGGTTCGGTTCATTCTGCTACCCATCTTTATTGTTTTCATCAACATAATTCTTTGGCGCTGCGCTTTGGAGCCAGTCCAAATGATTGTTAGCCAAAGATTTACTGCTCGAAAAAGGTGGCACTAAGCTGGGTATTTCCAACTCCTAACATAGTTTCGCAAATGCCAGGCCATAAATATGCACAAAGTGTATAAAATGTTGCAGACAGATATTATATATAGATGTATGTATATTTAGTATATTTCCGTCACACGGAAGTGCCTTAAAAACCAAATTTTTGATACAGCATTAAGCTCGAAAGAGTTATTGATATTGTACATAGAATATATACACAACTTTATCAAGCAGATTGAATCTATGGCATTGTAAATTATGCGATTTTTGCAAGAAATCACATTTTTGACTAATACTAATTAAATAGATAACTATTTACCAAGCATACGTACGATATTTTAAATAAAAATACGTAGTCCTTAAGCATAAACATTTTTCAACTTAATGCTTCTGAGAAGTTTAAGATTCAAGCATTAAATGCTGCTTTATAAGCATAAAATCAACAAGTCAAGTATTTTTTATCAAGCTCAATTTACGAAAAGTGAAAAAACCAAAAAAAAAAAAAACAACAAAAATAAATTATAATTAAATAAAAATTCAGTAAAAAATTTTAAAAATGTAAAATTAGAATTAATCCAAAGAGAAAATCTATAAAATTACATTTTACTCGAATTGCTTCCAAAAATATTTTTATAACGCTTTTCAAATTTTACCTATAAAGAATTTAAATTAAAGAATATGTAAATTAAAGCAATAATTAATTGATAAATAAATCAAAAGACTTTTTCAACTCTTAGCTTACATTTGCCTTCTAGACATAAGAATGCAAATCAAAGATTTACGCAATAAAAAATTTAATAATTAATATAATAGTATTCCAAGCCATAGTAATAATTATAATAAAATTTAATTTATTTTAAGCAATGCGAGAGTACTTAAAAGAACCAGTGAACAACATTGTGATATTAGTTGAAAACAAAATCGAATTACTTCCACGCTACTTCTATATCATTTGCAGATGTTATTTAAAATTTTAGTAAATAAAAAAACATTTTAAATAGCGTCTATTAGGCTCGGCCAGCCGAACTTTACAGTTAGTTTCTCTTTTAAGGTGCAAGATTCTCCGATTTATTTTATGGTGCTATGTAAACATGTGCTTAGTTAGATTAAGTTAAATCTTAGACCTATACTAGGGGTCTAAAAAGACAATCCTTAGCAGCTCAAAAAAATCAATTACTTTAAAAATACTACTAACTAGGAATCAATAAAATACTTACTTATAAGAATGGACAACTCTCTAAAACTAGATTCATTATTTCTATGCATGCAAATTTGTAAAACTCAACTTAATTATGAATAATAATTGTACTGTATCATACGATAATTAGTTTTCTCCCGAAAAAAGAAACTAGGATACTTTTCAAAAGTTTTGAGCCAGCAACTTCTAAAACAAATAATGGACAAAAAAATAATAAAAAATAAATAAAATTATGCAGCTGAAGTTTGTGTGGAATGCGAAAATAATGCAAATGCCTTTGGCCGCCGGTGTTTGGTCGAATGCAATCAGTGGAGATTATGGGGGGGCTGTGCAGTGGGGTCGAACGGGGGCTGAAAAGGGTTGCAGAAATAATGCGCGTAATAACAAACTGCAGGCGTAACTGAAATGCCAGGCTACTGCGCATTTGTCCAGGCGATGGGCGATGGCGAAGGCGTTGGCCAAGACGGACGACGGGAGGCGCAACTGCGGTAATTACAATTGCCGCCGGACATGGACAGCAGTAGCTGCAACGGCAACAGCAACAGCAACAGCAACAGCAATGGTAGTGGCAGTGGCAGCAGCACAGCTGTGGCTGTTGCATCAACGCAACAGATCTCGGAGCATCCTCGCTCGCCCAAGACAATTATATGCTGCCAAAGACGCATGCGCAGCAGCATCAGCAGTATCAGCGGCGGCAGCAGCAGCAGCAGCAGCAGCTTCCTGGCTGCATTTTGTTTTTACGTTTTTATTTGAGCAAATTGCTGGCAACTTTGCGCACTGTGACTGACTGAATGATAGACTCACTGACTGCTTGACTTTCAGATTTTCAGGTTGACTGAATGACTGACTGCCTGACAGTTGTTGCCGCTGCTGATGCTGCTGCTGTTGCTGTTGCTGCTGCTGGCGCGGCAGTTTCGTTCCAATTGCAATTTGTTGCTGCCCTGTTGCCTGTAAAAAAAAATATGCCAAAATGACTACGTGCGGGCGTTTTGCACAAGAATCTCAGAGCACCGGAGCACAGACCATGGACGAGAGAGACCAGCCGGGGCACGATAATGATGATTGCAGCTAAATTATGATGCCCCGATGCGAGTGCAGAGCGCAGCAGAGAAAGTGTAGCACACACAGTTCAACAGAAGCTGGCAGCAACATCATCAGGCAACGGCCATCGAAGGGACTCAGCGGCTTTATTTAGCATAACTCGCATCGCCTTTGGGGCCGAAACAACAACAGTAACAACAACAGCAGCAGCAACAACAACAACAACAACAACAGTAAGAGTAGCAAAACGTAATAATTGCAAAGCAGTTTGCCGCAGGTGCGCCACCCGCCTTTGTCGAGGACCTGAACCTGCAACTTAACCGGCTGCCTCACAGAGATGAGCATGCCCGATAAAGCGGCAACAACAACGTATTTTTTGTAGCAACATCCGATGCTGGCAACGTCGCGTATTTAATGCATTTGATCCTTGATGCTGTTGAAAATGAACTGAGCTCGAACATGCAATCAACTGGACCCCGCACGCTGCGCCTGCCCCCTGCCGACAGCAATATGGCCAATTTCATGAATGAAAACTTGGCACAGACCGTCTTTGGACTTTTGCATGTTTCGCTTACAGAGCTCAGGGAACAACACGCACACCCACACACCCGACTGGAAGTGTAAGGAGCGAGTTGTTGGTGCGGTTGCTGCTCTTGCTGCTTTTGCTGCTCTTGCTCTTGCTGGTAACATTATGAGTCTTGGCGACGCTTGTTGCAGCTGCAGCGCATTAACCTCGTTCAACGCTGCCGCTGTTGCCTGGCAAGCAAAATATTTACCAAAGTGATTAAGATGCCTGAGTAATTTTTAACACAATTACGCTGCCAAGCAGACGACGGCAGTCAGCAGTCAGTAGTCAGTAGTCGGCAGTCGGCAGTCTCGGGCCTGCAATTGTGAGCTGCTGCTGCTGCTGCTGCTGCCGTTGCTGCTTTTGCTGCCTGCCCCATTGAATGGCTACTGTAGTTACACCGCCTCGGCGTCAGTTGCAGCTGCATTGCTGCTAATGACCAGGCCAAGCCAACGACTCAGCCGCTCGCAATATAAACTGTGGCATTGTCTGACTGTCCGACTCCAACCCCAACTGCAAACTTCAGCCGCAGCTCGGAGCAAGTGCCATCGGCATCAGCAACAGCAACAACAACAGCAACAGCAACAACATTAGCAACAGCATCACGCGGACACCCGAACTTTTGTGTGCCTTGGCCATTAGCGTTTCCACACTACGCTGACTGTAATCGTAGCGCAGCGGCGACAGGCGGTTGCGGGTGTTTTACGCATCAGTTTCTTTTGACAGCTTCTTCTGCGTACAACTGAGCAAAAATTGAAAATGATAATCAAAACTAAAAATATATACAATAAAAACTCAACTTTTTGTTGTGATTTATTGGGTATGCGATTTTTGGCAGGTGTTGAGCTGAGCTGATCATCAGTTTGCTTTGGTTGTTGTTGTTGCATTCAAAACTCATTGCAACGTGCGGCACATTTGACGCTCATTGCCTGCCCCATTCGAACGCAATGCACGACAAGGCAACAAAAACCTAATAGCCAACAGACAGAAAAAAGCAAAAATCGTGATGCGTTTGGTTTAGATTTGTGCGGCACGATTTTGCTGGCGTTAGCAACATTAACAATGTTGCCACAAACAACGAAGATGTTGTTACCAGTTGTCCATGCCAAATGTTGACAAAGAGCAAAGTTCGCGATATGAGAATTTGTTGGCCATTCGCTAATAATATTTATACACTTTTATAGGATGCATAAACTAAGGTATTCGGCTTGTTATGGCTAGTGGGAGCAAACTTGTAGACTACCTTGGTAATATTTTATCATCAATCATTAAGGATACTGAGCCTGTTTTTTAATTTTCAAAATAATATATAATAATAAATTTCGGTATATTTTTCGCACCTACTTAGAAAAAAATCAATGAAATCAAAATCAATAATCACACAATTAAATTACGAAATACTAGTTTCAAGTACGTTTTTTAAATTCAAAAATACTTAAAGAACATTTTTAGTAACTTCAAGCCAAGGTCAATTTTGTTATTGTTGTTTGATATATTGTTGTTTTATATATGTATGTATATAAAGAACGAGCGTACTCAAATTAAGTACGAAAAAGGATTGAAGCAATTCCGATTCGTTCTCAAAATACAAATCTGGCGTGCTGAAAATAATATAAAAAAAGACCAAAATTTTCCAAAATCAATTACAACTGTACTTAATACAATGCCCATTCAAAATAGGAACAAAAATAGGATTAATAAAGATCAAAATGTTCCTATGGAAATCTCAATCCGTTCTCAAAATAATCCAAATTATCAAGAACAATCCTGATATTTTCTTAATACAATCCCGATTTCAACTCAAAATATGTAATATACGATTTTAAATAAAACATTAAATTTTTTGGTGAATTTCTTTAAAAAATGATTTTTAAATTGATTATGACCCTAGAGGGAATTTAATAAGCGGCTAACTCAAGTTTGCATATCCTTCTCGCATAACGCTATGACAAAAACCAAAAAGCTGTCTTCGGTTAATCCCAATTTCCCCTCGCTTTGCAGTAGTTGGCCAATGAAAATGAAAATGAGCACGGCACGCGCTTAGCCGCCGCACGACTAGAAAATTGCAGTTGCTGAGCGGTGTTCGCTTGGCTGCACTCGCAGTTGAGGGGGGAATTGGGAATAGGCACGAAAGCGGGAACGGATACGGGAACGGGAATGGGAATGGGAATGGTGTGAGTATTGTTGCTGCTGCTAATGCAGCCACGTGTTGCGCATGCGCTTTTGGCCCCTAGACAAGCAGTTGGACACGACGCGACGCCCTAAGGCTGAGCGTTTGCGTTTGTCAGGGTCGACTGCATCGCGTTGGCTTCGTGCTCGCCACTTGCAATTGTTCAGTAGTTTGTTAAGTTGTGCAGTTGCAAGTGGCACGTTGCACGAAGCGACGCTTTGGCGTGAGGCGTCAGGCGTGAGGCAGGAGCAGCAGCAACTGCAACACCTTCACTCTCTGCGGTTGAGGCGATAGTGCGATGATGTATGGCTCGAACCTGCAACGCTGCAACGCTCCTGGTCGTGCCTCTGCCTCTGCCTCTGCCTCGGTCGCTGCCGCTGCCCCAATCTCCAATCTGCACTGCTGCTTACTATTGTAGGCGTCAACTCACGTTTATGCTTTGTAGACATTATCGCGTCTGTTTATCTTTAAATTGCAAGTAAATTACGTTGGCTCGCGCACCTTGATGTATTATGCTGCCTTGTTGAGTGGCCACTGAGTGATTGCTGCTGGGGATGTGGGAAATCGGTGGAGGGAGGACGCAAAGTTCTTTCAAAAATAACCCGTTTATTCGAGCACTATAAGCTAAACGTTGTGCGTAATAAATTAGCTATGAAAGCGTCGTCATGCAGTTGGATGTGTGTGTAAAAATGTGTGTGTGTTTGGTGTGTCTATTGGTGTTTGGTGGGAAATCTCTCAATAATGCGTCTCTGTGATTCTCACTTTGCCGTATTTGCCGTGCAAATGATGCTTGGCAAAGGACAGCAGATTGGCGTGGCTGTGCACGTCCAAGTGGGCCGGATAGGCGGCCCGGTGCACCACAGCGGCGTGGCTGTGATGGTGGTGCACCAGCGGTGCCGAATGATGATGATGCACCAGTGGAGCCGAGTGGTGGGCATAATGATGCAGGTCAGCGTGGGCATCGATGTGGGCGTGGTTGTTCTCGATGATGTGATGATCGACCACAGGATTCCTGTAGTGCAGGATATGGTGCGGCTCATCATGCACCACCTTGTGCACATGATGCACTGGCTCCACTTCGTGGATGGGCTCGTGGCTGATAATTTTCGCCGGACCATGGACATGCGCGTGATGCACATCGTGATCCAGATGGGCAGAGTAGCCGTCGTGATGGTAAACCGGATGCGGCACTGCGTCCAAATGGTGATCAGCGCCATCGACCACTATAGCGGAGCTGTGGCCCAAGTGGATGCCGTCCGAGTGATGGACATCGGCGTCCACAAAGTGCGGCAGCTCCTCATGATGATGGTCGTGCTCCAAGTGCGGCAGCAAACCCGCCTGAGCCACGCCCAGCAAGGCCAAAGTGCAGACAAAGAACTAAAGAAGAGTTCAAAAGTTAAAAAGACACTGGCATATCCTGACTGCCTGCCCTGCACCCACCTTCATTGCGGAGATTTCACGCTTAATTTGAGTTTATCCAAAAGTTAAGGTTGACGGCGCGCCGGAGACACTTGATTTGCTGTGCTGTTGTCGCTGGACTGTGCTCTGATCGGTTGGAGCCCACGCGTTTTATAGCCCTGGAAGACAGTTGCAATTGTTGGCCAATATCACGTGCAGCCTGGCACTTCGCAGGGACTACCGGTCACTCGCCCAACCCATTCAAACGTTATCAAAGCACGTTACAGCCGGGCAATGAAAGTGATGTGCGTTGGGCCAGCCAAGTTGAAAGCGTGCCTGGAATTCTCAATGAGCTTTGTCGTCACATTTGAAAGGTACACACAAATCGCAGCCCAGCTCATTATGTAAAGAGCCCAAATGCAGTCAATAAAGCACTCATCCGGTCATGTCATAATTTTATGGCCCAATAGGCCTCATAATGGGCAACAGCTGGCAAGGCCAAAAGCCTCCATATCGACATGGATTTCCACTTGCACTTGCAGTGCATTTTGCAACCAATTTGGCAATCCTTGGCCAGTGAAAGCGTCAGCAGCTGACCAACTTATAACAATTTTATAATCGCCAAAACCAAAAAGCAATTCACACAATTTCCATGGGACATACAAAATTCATAGCGACTACGTGCGAAATTCGCCAATGTGTTGACGTTTGGCTATAGCTATTTGTTTATATTGACACAGAAGTGTTAAAAAATAAAAAAAAAATAAATAAAATAACAATAACAATAGCTTGTGGGTGCTATCGTGAGCTCCAACAATTTGCGCCTTGCCAGCTGCAATTTGAATGCTGCCAAAAATAGATATACTAACTTGGTTCTAATGTGAACAAGCTTTTGATGATTAAAAAAAAAATAATATAAATTGGCTTTTTAAATAATGTATCAACTCAAAAATGGTCAATATTCTAAATCTAAGTCGAAATCGAAGCATATGCACATTCATCATTGCAATTGTATTTCCTGTCTAGACAACCAGTCGTTAACGCGTTCCATAAATTGTAAAAAATAAAATTAAAACTTAAAGCAGTTACCAGCAATCAGCTGCTGCTAAGCCGCCTGCCAAAGTGGGTCAGCCTACGGCTAATTACATAATAATTTGGTCAATTTAATCACGTTGCTAATTAGCCCCGTTGTATGCAAGGCAGCCTTGTCCACCGCCGAGGGGGCGGGAGCAACTATCGCAACTATCGTTTTGGGCGGCGGCGTCAACACCCAGAAAACTAGAGACGTACGTGCACGACATGTGCAATGGGCCCCAAAGTGGAACTTGAAAAGCGGCGAGCGACTTAAAATGCCCGCCAGGTGCCCACGCGACGCGTTGTCATCGACCTGTCCAAAGATTTGAGTGCGAATTTGTTTTTGGTTTCGATAGAAGCGCAAACGCAATTTGTACGCCTGACAAATATTTGAACATTTCCAATGAATTTTACGTACGAATTTGACAATTCTTGGCGCTGCCTTTTGGTCTTTTGGAATTGCCAGTTCCTGTCTGTTTGTCTGTTTCGCCAGTCTGTCCGTGTGTCTTACACCTGCCCCAACAGCCAATTAGCCGCAAAAGTATCTCGTAGCATGCAGCGAGCTGCGATCGCAGTTTGCAGTTTGCAGTCTGCAGCTCACATCTCAAGGGGCGGGCAGTGCAGCATTTGTAATTAGACGGGGCAACAACAACGCTGACGGAGACTTATTTCAATATGCAAATTGTTGCTAGACTAGCACAGAAAAAAAATGTACATAAAGCGGCGGCCAGCTGCAGCAGAAGGAGACAGCCACACAGACAAAAAGCTGCATAACAAAAAGTAAAAATTAAAAAAACAAAAAAAAAAAATAAAAAAAAAGGAAAATCTATAATTTATTTGCACAAAAATGACGGCAATGTCGTCGGTGGCGGCGGTGGTGGCGGTGGTGGTTGCATGCTGCCCATGTTTGTAATTGAGTGCATCGTTAGCTGGGCAACAGCAGCGGGCAGGAGGTGGGAGTGAGCTGTATTAGCGACGCTGCCAACAACTAATTTAATGCCAGCGGCAACAGCAACCAACCAACAGCAGCAGCAACAACAGAGACGGCAACATGTCAACAGCAACGCCTGCCGCCAGCACGGGGCAGCGAGGATGATCCCCATGTTAGGGGGCGTAGGGGAGGTCACTCTGTGCATATTTTATGCCTGCGGCTCTTCTGCTGCGGTGTCCGTTGTGGGCAGCTCTGAATATGCGGCTGAAATAATTTTACATCACATATTTTGCCGACCACAAATCAACGGCATGAGAAATTTGATGGTAATTAATATTGTAAGTATAACTTATTATGCTTTTGAATAAATGGGTGTGCTGCACTTAATGGCTCACAGCTTTATATGCAAATCATGAAATGTCATGGAAATGTGTTAAATAAGTAAGTTTTTAGAATTTAAAATACACCAAATTTTAAAATATTTTATGACTAAGTGAAAGAGACCCCAATCAACAAACTTTGTAATAGAGTTGAAATTAAATCAAATACAATTGTTTCAATGATAACGTGTGACAAAACCGATAATTTAATCGACATTTTTAAGTATTTTTTTCTTTACTTAATATGTTTTTTTTTCGTCCGATCCTACAAATTTAAATAAATATTGTATTTTTTGTAAATATTTAAATTGTTATCTGCTTACATATCTGCTGAGCGTTATATTAACCACTGGATTAGGTAAATCTAATTATAACTCATGGGTCAACTAATAAACATATAAACGTTTATTCCGTTTTATTCTTCTAATCTTAAGAACAGAACGTTTTTGAATATTTTATAAAAATATAGTTCATCCCTGATTTCTGCATGGAATTGTAATTTTTGAATACATAAGAAATTCTCATTAGATTATTTCTCTATCTTGAAATAAATGTAAAACGTTTTTAACAATAAGTACAATAAGTAAGTATTATGTGATTTAGTCCTTTATATATCGAATAAATTAATTGTTAATTCAAAAATACATTAATTTTGGTTTGTTGAAAACTGTGAACATCTTAAGTTGTAAATGCAACTCTTACTATCTGCAATATTGATTGGCAATCACAATATTAATTTCACAATCATCATTATACCTTTAACATGGACAACATCCGATTCGCATATTTTGCTTGGCTGCCTTGATTACTCCAGGCTGGTCCTTGACTAAGTGGGGAGCTTATCAACGGTAGCTGCTTCAGCTGCCCCATACACAGGTGTTTTTGGCCACGGTTCCAATTTGTAGTGCATATTGTATTCGATTTCTCAGCACACGATTTTTAATCATTACGCCGCGTGCAGGAGTTCAGGAATGCGGGTCGGGGGGCATCCAGGATGATCAGAGAATCACATGTGCGGCTGGCTCTTCCCCCAACCAAAAACAAATTGCTTAGCAGTAGTAGGCCGGAGCAGAGGTTCAGTCCAGGTATTATTGCATTTTTGCCAGGTAATGAAGTTCAGCAAAAAGTTAATCGGAAAAACAAGGCCCCGCAACTAAATAGACAAATGATACGGAACGGAAGCTGCCAGCCAGTTGGCCGATTGTGCGGTGGGTTTTGCTTGCACATTAGCGACTATAAATTGTCTTAATGCACACTTACACACATATATATATGTGTGTATATATATATACATTTATATAAATATATACATTACAGACAAATTCAGTGCACTCCGATTGGGGCCAGGCAGACACCTTGAACGGCGGCAAAGATCAGACCCAGAGGCTGAGACTGCAACTCAGAGCGCATCGGCGTCGCGTCGTCGTGTGATTTTGCAAACTGTGGCAGCAGTTCGAGTCCAGGTTCGGCATTCAGATCCTCATACATGATCATGCATATGGCGAGGCGCGTGTTGTGTATCTGCGTCTGTGTAGCCTCCCTGAGTATATCTGCATCTGTAGCTGTGGGCCTGCTGTTGCATAAGATGCTGCTGCTGCTGCTGCTGCATGTCCAATCGCCGTAAGATTGTGAAAATTGTAACGCTCGATTGAGAGCTCAAAGTTGCAGTTGTTGTTGTTGTTGTTTCTTCTGCTGCTGCTGCTGCTGCTGCTGTTAATAATATTGCACAAAGGCAACTTTGCGAAAGTTCGTCAGCAGCAACAGCAGCAGCAGAACAATGGCTCAGACTCAATTCAAGCGATGTTGTTGCTGTTGCTGTTGTTGTTGTTGGCTGTTCTCGTGGCCATTGTCAGTTGATTTCATCTGAAATAGAAAGCATGCAATTTTCATGCCACGCTGTGGCGTCGATAGCGGCAGCAATTGATCTGCCGATCTGCGGATCGATTGAAGGAGTTATTACACACGAACAAAGCAGCAGGAGGAGAACCATTGACCATTGGAGTCCATGGCAGCTATTGCTCTATTAGTGTTTGGGCCACGGAACGTATGATGTGGCATAATGATTTTGCGGAATTTCAAATGGACCGTAGGACAGGTGCTAATTTCATAGAACGGCCAATTGAAATGCCTAGCCAAGAGCTTCACAAGCCGCCGACAATGCCATCGACAAGTGCGTGGCTAAAACTAACTCTAAATTACACCACACAGCTAGAGAAACGTTTTCTATCTAGTTAGGATCTCAGTTTATTTTATAAACTGTTTAATCTGTTTTCATTTTTTCTTTCATATAACGCAAACAAGTTTACAGAGAAAAACGATACGGTTATATTGGGTATTTGGTGTTAGGAGAGTTTATTTAAAGTTCTATTTAATTTTGTTAGGAAATTTATTGCATTAAAATACATTTTACGGAACATGTTATTTACATTTGTATATTGTTAGTTTAGATAATAGACACTTAAATATGAAATAAAATTGGTTTTTACTTCTCATTTGAACCCTTTTTGCTAAGTTGCTTGAATAACACTTTAATAAGTTACATAAAGGAAATAGATTCAGGAACATATATTTGACCCTTGCGAATTTTTGTTTAACTTAAAATTGAGATCAAATCAAGCAACAAAAATACGAAAAAACAAAAAGATGACGGTCCAGGATAAACAAAATATCCTTGAACTTAGTGATATTTTTTTCCTAAACAATCGACTGTATTCACATAAGTATATTTTGTGAAGTCAAAATAAGTCTAATGAAATTAAATAAGTCTATATCATATATTTTTATCATTGGATATATTTTTATTGTTGGACAGTGTCATCTAGAGCGCAATTGGCAAATCGAAACATCCAATTGGCCAATTGACTGCGACTTTGGGTTCGGATAGCGGCTCGTTTCGGCATCCGCATTGACAAAGCGGTGTTTAATTGCCCGGATGAAAGTCGGGCCTCGAATCGTTTTCGAGTACCCGAACGGAACAGCTGGTAACTAGCCTTTGCACGGGACTGTCGCTCCTTATCGACATTCCCACGCAAAGGCTGACGCACATAGGCAGTGAGGGAGACAGGTAGCCGGTGCGATTGCCACCATGAAAAGTCATAAAATGTGGCCCTAGGCAAAGGATTCTTAATGCATGTGATAAGGATGCGTACGGAGGCTGTGCGAGTGCCAGATCCCGACATCGAATGACCATTTTATGTCGGCACATAAATTAGTCGAGGTCTGAAGGCAGGTCGTGAATGAAATCGATTGTAGTTGATTGAGTTTAACTGTAAATGCATTTTTAAGCGTATGTTTTGCTGTGTTTTGTTCAAGATACGAGAGTCGACGCCGCTGCTTATCAAAGCCAAAATATCTAAGTGGCTTTGTAGTTCGTTTGTATGGCTATAGGGGCACAGGGGCACACAGAATGAAGGGGGAGGGGGCGCTGACTGTGGAGTGAGGCTCTTTTATGGTCTCCGACTGCCCCAACTGCATGCATTTATGCATATCGATTCCAAGACTTGTAAATCTGTGCGTATGCCATTAATTTTTTACCTCGGCTTTTTTCGTTTTCGTTTTTTTTGTTGTTGTAATTTTTTATTTTTTTAAGCTGCATCAACAACAACAAGAAAATCTTGTAAAACTGTAATTTTAAATTAATAGCCGCGTATTACAAGCAGTTTATATGCACAGGCGTAGGAGGCGGAGGCCCCTCCCCCCTAACCCAGGCCGGGGTTTATCAAGCAAAATGGGGCCCCATGAAGGTGTTGAAATCAACAGCTAGTCCAAACTCTATAAGAATTTATAGCGGAATTATGTGACAGCTGCTGCCGTCGTCGCCGTCGCCGTCGCCGTCGCCCCCGTAGTCGCTGCTGTTGCCGTTGGCCTCGACGTTGCCATTGTTATTGTGTTGTGTCGGCTAGCGGGTGTTCAGCAATAACAATAACAATGCGTTAGCCGATAGTCAAGTTGAGAATCCGACTTGGTCTCAGTTTCAGTTACTTGGTTTCTTTGGCTTTGAGCGTCTCTTACGGCATTTCATTTCAACGCATTTCAACGCATTCCATTTCATTTCATCCCATTCTATTTGATTTCTTTTCTTTAGATGCCTTTGGGGGCCTTTAAGAGCAGCTGCTGCTCTTTAATTTTCACCTTTTGCCCGCGCTGGCCGCTGAAGGCTTTAACTAATTTATGCAAATGTATATTTAATCGTCGTTGACAGTTAAGGCGGGCGCTGAAGAACACAAAAGGCACATCAGCAGCGCCAGCATCGACAGCAACATCATCGGCAGCAACATCCAGCTGTAACACCAGCAACATTGCTGCTGCTGCTGCTGTTGTTGTTATTGTAGATCGTGAGCTCTTTTGTGCGATGATAGATGTTGATGAGGCGGCAACACCCACCGTAGATGGGACTCGAAGATGGCGCTGATGTGGCCGGTGCAAATTTGTTGACGGCGCATGTTGTGCATTTAAAGAAGCATCGCTTCTGCAGCTTTGTGTCTTTATGGCAGTCATCTAAAAGCACTTATCGAGCAGATAATGCAATCAAAAAGTGCGCCCATTTGTTAGTTTAAGTCAGCTTTTGGAAAACATTTTTGGAACATGTCAGTTATGCCATCAACAATTTTAATGCAAAGTTAGTTAGATTGGAATTTGGCATCGTAAAAAGTCTTGCAAGCTTCGCAATTGCATTTTCATTACCAGTTCAATTGGTGGTTTTTTGGGCATTTATCATTCACATTTTAATGAACCTGTAAATTCCTCCTCTAATTGCTGCCAAATTACAATTAAATACCGGGCATAAATCTTGTATAGCATCACTTACCGAATGTGCCGTCTGGTCGGCCTGGCCAGCGTCCCTTGAGGGCGCCGGGAATTGATTAGTAGCAAAATATGCCCCAACACATGCGCATTAAACGGAAATTACTACCTGAATTCCGCAAGCGCATAAAACAAAGCCTTCGACATGGACCCCAGCATAGCTCCAAAATGTAACTGAGTTTGTATTGCAGTCATGTTTATAAAGCAAATCATAGACAAAAGCCAAGCAGCTTAACGGGCGCCATAAAAGAGATGCTAAGATCTCTGTGCCGCTCGTCGCTTGCCGCTCGCCGCTTGCCGCTCGTCGCTTGCCGCTTGCCGCTTGAATGGCCGCAAGTGTCGTGGACAGGATGCAGCACGCGCTGCGCTCGACGACTCGCACTGGGAAGGGGCTTCACAGTAGCATGGGGAATGGGTACTGTGCGGCACTGGCCGGCCACTCGCTAAATATCAATAACATTTTTATTTATTTTGTTTGCGGGCATTTTGGCATTTTTGAGTGCATTTATTTTAACGTCCTAAAACGAACGTTTTGTAAAACGTTTTGTCTGGTCCCGTACTTGTTGCTGTTATGGTTGTTGTTCTCGTTGTTGTTGCTGTTGTTGTTGCTGTTGTTGTTGCTGTTCCCCCTGCTGCTGTTACGTACGAGTGCACGCCGAGATTTGCAGTAGCCATTGGCCCATTGGCATGGCGCGTGCAACTGCAGCTGCACTTGACTTGAGCTCCATACCGAGCCAGGCCTACGCCGAACGCTACTCTCCTGGCAACAATAAATAATAAACCTTTTGTGGATTTTGGTCTTGATGGCGGTGGCGTTGGCCTGGCTACCGATCGGCCAAGATCAAAGCCCAATTGCCGCCATTGTTTGCCGGCCAAAGCAGAAAAAATCGAACGAGTCGGCGATCGGGTGAGCAAATAAAAATGTCTGCAAAGGAGCCAGGTCGAACACTTGGAAAGTAGCCGTTGCTTATTGTTAGACAAGTGCTAAATGCGGCATTTTATTTAATTTTAATTAAAAAGGGAAAATCGAGCGGAAGTTGACCCACAACAGCAGCGGCAGCAGCAACAACAACAACAACAACGTTGCTTACAAGTAGGCATAAAAGTGAGATGGACAAGAAAAACCGGTGGCAATAATTTTAATGCCGCTAAGAGGCAAAGTACGGCCAGACGGACGACGGACAATGGACAGTTGGACGTACAGTGGCGGCATCGTAAAATTCTTAAAACATATTTTATGAGCAGCAACAGCGGCAGCAAGAAAATACGAAAAACGCAGCACGTTGACAAATTTCGGGGCCCGAAAGAGGTCGGTCGGGTCGCTTGGTAGGCGCCCAAAAGGAAAAGCAGCTTCATAAACGATGGCGATTTAATTTAACGATTGTCATACTCATACTCAAAGCGAAAGGGTAAAAGCAACAACAACAACCAAAATAAAAACAGTCGAATATGTTTGGTCGAGTTTCGGATGAGTTAACTGGAACTGCCAGTGAGCCATGGCAGTTGGAGGAAGCCACCCACATAAAACAACAAACGCTGCGCCATTGTCTCAGGCGCTGAAATTCACTTGAAAAAATCTCATAAGACCCCAAAATAAAGCAGAACCAACAAGAATGCCAGGCAGCTGAGTAATCGACAGTGGAATACTCTGTTGTTGGAAAAATCCAATGATATCTGATAATGGCCAATGTAATAAAAAGAAAATTTTAACTTTAAATTTAACATTTTTGATAGCTACTCCTCGACATTAATTTAATTTTAAGTAAATTCAATGTGTTTAATTACATGCAGGAACTCTTTTTCAACGTTTAAATAAAAAATTAAATTAAAATATAAACATTGATTTAGGAATTATGAAAAAATTAATTAAATTTCAAAAATTGTTTGTACAAGTTGTCGCTAAAGTGAAAAATTTAATATTTTTTATGGTTTACACAGAGCTATGCGGGCAAGTGTATAAAAAAAGGATAATCCTTGCATAATACTAGATATTAAGTGTTAATCTCGTTTGTTATTCTGAGCTGTATTCACCGAGATTATCTTTTGTCACATGAGCAATATGCTCTTAGTGCAGGGTATTGACTGAAAAGCTACATTGAAATACATAAAATTGTATTGAAAAACCCTAAAATGAAAGCGGCCTGCGATTCGACTGTTCGCTGTGCACCCAAAACGACATGGGCCCAGTTGGGGTAAGAAGAAGCAGCGCTGCAGAGGCACAGATCAACAACGTTGATCACGCGCATGCGACGACATTCGATGTGATTTCGTTTGAAGCGCCGCGCGCATGCGCGGGAGCAAAACAATCGCATGACAGAGTCACCGTCGCCGTCGGCGTCGGCGTCGGCGTCGTCGTCGAGGTTGCGGAGATGGCAGTGGCGTCGCCGTTGAAATTGGGTCGTCAGGCGCTGGCTGGGCAGATCCCTTGGCGGCCACGCCACTGGCGGAGCCAGTAGCTGCTCCTAGATGCGCGCTGCTAATGTTACCTGGCCGTTCAAAAAGTCAAAAGTGAGCCAGTGCAATCTGATAATAATCTGACAAACTGTCGCTGGCGTTTGACGGCGCACAAAGCGCACAAAGGCGGCCAGCGAGCAGGAAGAAATCAAATTTAGGCGAGCGGTACAGGGACACTGGCCGGAGTCGGTGTGCACAGGGTTAGAGAGCGGTAGCGATTGCCTTTTCCTAATGATGACAATTTGAGCTGTGGCTGTAGCCGCCGGAGAAGGAGATGGAGGGGCAACTGAAGGCTGATAGCTGGAGTCGCGAGCAACGGCAGTCGCTGGCCTGTATTGAATTTTGAATGATTAGTTTGATTCGCGAACGATCGGCAGATTGAGCCTGACTTTTAAATGTCGCAGTCGCAGTCGCAGTCGTTGAAGTTGGCGACGTCTCGGCCGCTTATTAGCCGCGCTAAATTGCACTAGGGACCCAATTTTGCACAAGCCACGACAACGTCAGAGTTAGAGTCGAAGTCGGAGTCGGAGTCGGAGTCAGAGTTGGAATCGAACAAAATGTAACGTGTGTCAGTTTTAAGGCAAGCGTCAACTCTAATGAACTCTTGTGTGAATTTAGCTGAAGTCAATAAGCCAAGCGCTGTATATCAATTAAACTGGCAGACATTTGTTGCAGCTACCTGATCGTGGATCGTGGCTTTTTGTGCCGCCCACTTGTGGGCAACACGATGATCAATGAGCTGGAGCTGGAGCTGAGCTGAGCTTGAGCTATAGCTGAAGTTGAAGTTGAAGCTGAAGTTGAAGTTGAAGCTGGTCACATTGAGGCACGTAGAAATATGCGAGCTGCTTGTCCATGTCAAGTGCAACAATTACCACAATTGAACGATCGTGTGTCCGGCAGTAGTGGCTGCAATATCTGAGTGTCTATAATACCCTGTACCCACTGACCAATCCCATTGCAAATTGAATAAGAACATTATCACTGCTACAAGCCACAAGGCTACACGACAATAATAATCAAGATCAATTGCAATTACAAGCACAATGAATGCATTGCCTTCAACTTGACTCGGCGACTATGACTTCAAATTGGATATGGACTTGGACTGTGACTGCCTATCGATCTGCCAGGCAGACGGAGTTGCCCACTTTCGCAATGCTTCTTGCAGGAAGCCGAGGCAGGGACACGCGGCCAGACATAGGCCAAACGGACATCTGGACGGACAGCTAGTTTGATATGATTTGCTGCAACATTTGCTGAGCAGGCTCAGTGGCCTCGTTGTTGTCGTTTTCATCTTGTGGTCGCTCCTTCTGCATGACGCGACTAATGCGCAAAATTCACACAATTCATCATCATGCTACAGCCTGGACACTAACAAGCCCAAATCATTTTTACAGCTAGCGGCTACAGAGCTACCGTGGTATCGACTTGGCCAACTTGGGTATCAACATATTTATATTTGTAGTTTGTACAATTTTGTAATACAAAACTATTGATATCTATGTATATATATTTAAATTAAATTGATTTTCAGGCAGCAATAAAAATATGTATAAAGACAAGTATTAGAACTGTATTAAATAAAACTAATAATACAAATATTAGTTATAAATTTATTCAATATATTTTGATTCGTATATAAAATTTTATTTGCTGAATATAAAAATTATAAAAATTTCTTGGTTTTGCAAGATACGAAACAAAATTGAAAATTGAATTGAGAATTAAATAATACCGGTGTTACCACACTATATCGAGAAGTATACATTTAATCTCTCAAATATAATCAGGATATCGACATACCTTGAAAGTACGGTTTCGATCTATCAAAACAAATGCCGCGATTTTTAATGAAGAATTTGGAGACAATAATAAAGCGACAAAGTAGTTTAATAACCATTTCAAATTAGTTTTGAGATTCAAAATATATATAGTGTGTGTGTGTAGCTATTATCTATGATCGTTGGACCACTGTACATGAACGCTGACTGATGTATCTACTTACTTAAGTCTGTAAGCGCTATAATTGCTTAACGAGCGTTCAAAACGAAGCGTCTGCAGCTGAAACTGAGGCGCCTTAATATGGCAAATGTGCAAGGTGATTGACAAGCAATCAGAATGGGTATCAGTAGGTAATCTATGCAACTTCAATACACAATACTCCAAAGCAACAAAACTACAAAGATTATTTTAGCCCACGTATGTACATATGTATCTTGGTATTGCTGGGGCAGGCACTTGAGAACGCAGTTCTTGGCTCGGATTCATTTTTATACAAAAAATTTGTAGCATTTTGTGATTTCCGCGGAATAGATACATCTACGAAGTGCGTCTATAAAGAGTTACGCCCGCCCGCCTGCTTAGGCCAGAGAGTCGAAGCCGACGCCGCCGCCGCCGACGCCGACGCTCTTGATGTGATTTCGTAGAAGTGACCGCTGATGGACTATTGCGTATTGCTGTTACGCGGTAGGTACATCAGCAACAGCAACAGCAACAGCAACAGCAATAGCAACGGCAACACCATTGGCCAACACGCTACGGTGGCGGTCTAAACGACCTCCAGTAAGCCAAGTCCAAGTCGAAGTTGGAGCTGGATCTCGAACCGAGCCCGTCATCATTTCATTGTTGCCATAAACTTGCATTTATGATGACTTACGGGTCAGTTTTCCTTTTGTTTTTCAGTCGTCGTCAAACCAAAGCACTTAATGTCGTACATGAGTTACAAATGCGATGACGATGGCTCCTCCACACACTCGAGGCGACTCTCGCGGCAACAACGATGGTGGCGGTGGAGGAGTTTTAGTTGAAGCCTACGCCTGGGTCTGCTTGTCTGTTAAGTCGGAGCTGTTGGCTTTTCGGTAGTTCTGGCCAGGCCAGCGAAATCGCCATCCAGTTGTAGTTGTCGTTGTTGTTGTTGTCAGTTGTTGTTTTCGTTGTTTGTTCTTTTATGTTAACCTTTTGTTTTTACCTGATTTCGACGTCGTCGACGCGACGGCACACAAAGTTACCAAACGCATTCGCCCTCAATGTCACAACAACAACAATAACAACAACAACAAAGCACACAACACATGGCCTGGCTCGATTGTGTTGTTGTAACATTCGTAGAAATCACAAGTGCCAAGCGCGCTTCATTGTGGGAACTGTTTTTGAAGTTGGCTCGCTGTCTGTCCAAGTATTTGCCTCTCAACCCTCCCTCACAGTGTGTTTATTTGCTCTCTCTCTCTCTCTCTCTCCCCTCTCCCCTCTCCGTTGCTCTCTTTGGGCGTGCGGTGCTTGTGCTCTTTGGGACACTTCACATATTGACTCTAATATCCTTTTGAAATTGATTTGATTAACCTTTTGATGATCGATGATAATGAATATTTATTAACTGTTCGCCACACGCCTCAATTTCCCACACTCTGTTGTCCAAACATCACATAAAAGAAACACTATAAAAATTAATTTTTTTTAATACAAATATAACGATGGACATATTTTGAAGTAGCTTTGTTAATGCGGTTTCCTGTGGTAAGACAGTTACCATTTGATAACTGCCATTAAAACCGAAAGACATAAGATTTCTTTATTATAAATAAACTGTAGCTAATTGGGTGTTGGTTGACTTTGGATCAAAAATAGAATACGAATACGGTTAATTAAGCGTCTTAGTTTTAGTTTTTTATTGCTCAATTTGGTAGTACAAAACCCGCTAGCAGCAGCAGAAGGAACAACAACATCGACAAATACCAATGAAGAAAATATAACAAAAATGACAATTTATGAAAGAAAAAAAATATGCGTAATAAAAAGCGAACTTATAGCCGAACCCAAATACGTTTATTGTGGGGTGTTTGGTTTGTTTTTTTTTTTTTTTAGTTGACCGACATTTGCATAGATTTGTTAATTAAACGTTTGTAGCCCTGATTTTAATCGGAGATAATTAAGTTGCATATGCCAAAGGAGCTCTGCTTACTACGTGATAAAAGTTTCTTTAATGAGATTTTATGAACCGAATCTATATACAGAAACCAAAAAAGCAGCTGCAAAAAACTGGCTTATGACCAGGAGAAAACATATGTTAAAGCCATTTAGGTAGAATGGTAGCTGCGCAACGGAAACATCAAGCCCGACAACGGTTGTAAACTATTAAGTATGGTAATCTTCATATAACGATAACAACGAGTGTGTTGATCAATCTACTTCTGATAAAGATATCACAAAAAAATTTAAAGCACGCGCATCTTTGAAGTCGGCGTAAACGTGCCATTTGTAAAAACAGCGACTACTAGTTTTCGAAATTAATAGAAGCAAATAATTTTATACCATACACTAATTAAAAATGGGCTAAAAATCCCAAACTGTAATAGGTAGATGCTAGTATATGTATGCTTGGTCAGTATTAATAGCCGGTTCAATCTAGTAATGTCCATCTGATTATCTACCGTTTTGACTGTTTATATAGAACTAAACAATCAGAGATTTAAAATTTCGATTGTACACTATTTATTTGAAATTATTAATACCTCCCTCATTCAATCTAGAGAGAATACAGAATTCACAGGTAAGAAATGTATTTAATTTTTTAATTACTTTTCAATTTTCAGTTAGCCCAGTTGTGGAAATACAAATTTACTTCCGCAGTTTCATAATAATAATAATAATAATAATAATAATAATAATAATAATAATAATAATTATTATTAATATTATAATAATAAAACAAGTAAGAACGTTGCTGTTGGATGAAACCGACAGCGTAATACTCATTCACAGTGTAAAAAAACATACAGCCAGGCATTATTTGTGCAATGCAGAATTAATCGCTAATTAATTCTGACAAATACAATCCATTAAAAAGATAAATTCGCAATTCTAAATTTTGAAAATGACATTTTTTCAGATATCAGGGGAGGGCAATTTTTTTTCCTACAAATTTGATTTTCAAAAATTCATATATTTTAAATGTAAAATCGATCTAATGAAAAATTATGATCAAAATGCCATCAAACATGAAAATCGGTTCAGTTTTGACAAAGTTATGGAAGTTTGAAGTATGGGAGCTATGGATCCGAGAGCTTTACTTGTCAA
>SCDS01000266.1:148558-159972 GCA_004149465.1 Drosophila nigromelanica | reverse complement strand
TCAATGTTTATAATCCTGTTAGGCTTTTAGCATTTTATAATTTTATGTATGTGTGTACCTTTGTTGGCACTCGTTTTGTCGACTTTCTATATAAATAAATAATAAATTATTTCAAATTCAATTAAACTGTTTGATATTTCCACTAATGAAAAAGTTAAAGCATTTCTAAATTAAAATAATCCCTTCAAGATCCTCAAATTCTCTCTAAAATAAAATAAAGAAACATAGTGATAGCTTCATAAGCTGAAAAATAATTTTGAGCTATATAAAAATTATTATAAATAAATAAATAATTCTAGCACAATTAATTTCAAGTAAACGTTTAAAGCTTCAATATTAAAATCCAAATAATCAAGCTATATATCGGTCCTTGAAAAAGCTTCTGTCCTAACGCTTTAAGCTCTACTGAAAGATTAAGTGTTGCCTTAAGCAAATGTCATTATGGCATACAGAAATCAAGAGTCATCTAGTTGAAAACTTACATTCTTTGAGATTATTTTGGAGCGGCGTGCCGGTGAGTACAATGCGCCGCTTGGTGCGCATGCGTGTGACCGCCTTGCTGATCGATGTCTTCTCGTTCTTCAGCAGGTGGCCCTCGTCGCAAACGACCAGGTCGGGGCCGGGCTCGACCAGAGCCTGCTGCAGTTGTTCGCGCTGCTTTTTGCGCAAGCCCTTGGCTTTCTCGTTGGCCAAAATGCGATACATGTCGTAGCCCAGTATGCAGACACCGCCCTCCTCGAACCATTCGTTTAGCTTGAAGATGCGCGTCGGCTTGTCCTTGTAGCGTGAAATGTCATAGACCTCAATGTCCCGACGATGGGCAAACGACATCCAATGGCAAAACTCGCGGGCCCAATTATTGACGGTGCTTAGCGGCGAGATGACCAGCACACGCTCGACGCCCGTGCGCCGCGTGTTCGTGAGCAGCGTGTGAGAGAGTGTTACCACCTGAAGCGTCTTGCCCAGGCCCATGCAATGGGCCAGTATGCAGCCGGAGCCGGGCTTCTGTTCGCTCTCCTTGAGCGTCTCGAAGCATGCGTCCCACATGAACTTTACGCCCGCCACCTGATGCGGTTTCAGCTTCTTGAGCAGACCCTTGTCCACTTGCAGCAGCGCCTTCTTTGATTCCTCGTCAAAGTCCAATATTAATTCGTTAATCTCAATGCTCTCCGATTTCTCGAAGATGCGATTGTAGAGCTTTTGACGCTCCTCGATGCGTTTGCGACGATCCTCCTCCTCTTTGGCAGCCTCCTTGGTGGTCAAATCCAAATCTTTAGTCTTGATAATTTTTCGTATATGCTTGCGCTTATTTTTGTTCTTCTCATCGTCACCATCGTCGCTATCGCCGCTGGAATTCTTTTTGATGCGTCGTCGCTTCTTTTTCTTCTTGTCATCGGGCTCAAAATCGGATGAATCTTGGCCGGAACCTGCATCCTTTTTGCCGCCAAAGCTGCGACGTTTGCGCTGCGGCATCACCTCACTGCCGCTGCTCAAAGCGTCCTCGGCTTCCGCTTCATCGGAATTTTGTGCATCTTCCTGATCCGATTCGGCTTGGTCCTCCTTAGCATCGGCATCCTCGGCCGCCTTATAATCGGAATCATTATCGCTGTTAGCTTTATTGCGTCGAGTGCGCTTCGAGGTGCTCGCCTTCTCCAGCTCCGAATCGGTGCTCATTTTGCGCTTTTGCTTTGTTGCTTCTTTTTCTGCTGCTTTTTGTTTAACTTCTTCTGCTGGTGCTGGTGCTGCTGCTGCTGTTTTACGTTTTGTCGCTATTGCGGCTGGCGTGGGCAGCTTTACACGCTTCACGCGCACCACACAGCGTCGCAGCTTTTTAGCCTGATCCTCGCTGGTTGCGCTGTCGCTATCGATCAGCAGCTTAGTGAGTAAACTTTGTTTAATCGGCGGCTTCTGGGCGCGTCCTCGGGGCGGAGTTGCGCCTGAGGAGCTGTTGCGAACACGCTGATTTGCTTTTCGCAATGGGTTCACAATGATATCTGACTCTTCGTCAGTCACCGTATCCTCGTTGTCTCCGCTCAATTCGACAATGCTCACGTTCTTATTGCGGCTCTTGCGCGACGGCAGCACAGAGGCTGACCTTAAGCTTGTTGTTTGTTTTGCTTTAACGTTAACGTTCGAATTTCTTGTCAACCTGGTGCTGCTTGGCTGTGCCAGCAATTTCTCTAGCGGCACAATGCTTATCTTGAATGCTGGCTTCTCGTCTGCCACGATTTGATCGTCCGAGCCGTCAGCTTCGGTTACTGAATTGTCGGCTGTTGCTGTTCCGTTTCCGTTAGTGCCATTACTTTTGTTGTCATTAGTTGTTGTTGCTGCTGTTTCTTTTGTTGTTTTTGTTGACTTCTCGTTGACATCGTTGCTTGTCTCTGGCTGCTCAGTTATTTGTTTGATCTGTTGTTCGCTGTTGTTGCTGCTGTTGCGGCTGCTGCTGTCTTCGCAGACCTCTTCTGATTTGATCAAAGTTGCAACAAATGTCTCCCGAGAGTCCGAATTTTCCTCTCCCATAGGTAACAGCGTGTACGAGCTTCTTTGCGCCGCGTCTCAATTTTAAACAAAGCTAAAACGCATTACAACAACATAAATATCTATATATATATTTATATATATATATATGTATACATATATACACTATAAAAAAATATATAAAAAAAACGAAGAATACAAAAACTGCAGTACATTTATTTTGGTCTTTATTTTTTTTTTAATTTGCACGAATCGCTCTTTGAGCTGCATTCGCCGCGCGTCCGCTTTCGGCGTTTTTGTTGCGCTCTGCTTCTTCTACCTTTTTGCTTGATATTTTTTTCTTTTTGCAAATCTTTCTTTTATCGGCGTCGTGTGATCAGCAATATCGAAACTATTTGTACAAAGTATTCAATGCACAATTATTGTTTTGTTTTATGCTCTCTCGCTCGTTAAACATTTTAAATTAGTTAATTTTCTCAACATTTCACCGCCGCGCTTTTTGGCACAGACGCGCATACACACAAGTACACACACACAGACACACACACACATGAAAATGCACCACTCACCTATTGCGATTTTTCAATTGCGTTTTCATATCGACCAACACTTATAGTGTATTCACTCCACATCTATAACTTATTTATGAATAATTTAGATTTTATTTAAATCAGTTACATAGATATTTGATTAGATAGACGCAGCGTTCTGCCAACGCCGCCGCTACAAATTTTATTTGCTAGTATACACAGCACACAAGCACACAGATGTTGACGATAATGGCAATGGCAACTCTAGCGCCGACACTAGTGGTGAGCAATATTTAAATACTTGATATATATTCATACTGTAACTGAATAACTAAAGAGTGGTGATTTTTCTTGGACAAAACTTTGACTATGACTAGCTAAATACATATAAATATATATAATACGCATGCAAAAATGTTTGCAAATTCAAATTTTGTGGAACATCTTTTACGCATAATCTCACAGCCCAGTCACTGTTTTGTCACTCTAACAACTAAAATATCGCTCATATCTAGCCTATTTCGTAAGCTTGCAGACCTGTTGTACAAAATGAAAATGTAGATTTAAAATTTAGCTTAACAAATTCCAATTGCAATGAAATTTGCAAAAGTACAAATGCTGTGTTGTTATTTATTTAAATAAATTAAGTGCAATTTATGAGTATGCCGCCAGCTGTTCAGCGTGCAGCGTTGCCACACCTTGATTCAAGTGTTCAGAGCTGCCAACACGTGTCGAAAATACAAAGCAAAGAAAAACACCAAAAAACGCAGAGAAAACATGCTACCAGCCGAAGAAGCAAAAGCAATAAAAAAGAAGAAAACAAGCAGCAAATATGTTTGATATAACGAGGCAGCGGAAGAGACAAAAATTATAAATTAGTGTAGAGAAAAAATTTGCCCAGTGTGCGAAGAGAAGCAAAGCTGCATTCATTAATTGAGCAAAAAACGACAAAAAGACCAAGCAGCTATGAGCAACAGTAACAACAACAGCAGCAGCAACAACAACAACAATATCAGCAGCATGCCATACCCGGAATCCGAGGAAGAGGAGGAGGAGCTCAGCGGCTCTTACAACATCAATGACAACGGGGGCCAGTTAAGCGACTGCGGCAGCAGCAGCAACAGCAGCGCCGCCGCCGCAAGCAGCAGCGGAAAAACGGCGAGCAGCTCTAGCAGCAACTCAAGCGACGAGGACGAGGACGACGGGGATGAGGATGGTTCGGATCAGGATACGCGCAGTGATTCTGATTCCGATTCGGATGATGATGACGATGATGCCACCACCACGCAATCCGATCAGCTGGAACTGGCTCAGCTCGGCGAGCGGCAAATTTTTCGATTGCCTCGCGGACTCTGCGAGAATGCGAGCATCTTTCACGAGTTCTTTTCCGTGGAGACCTGGCAATTGCTGCCCACGAACATGCAGGCGCAACTGCAGCCGCTGCTGCCCAGCTACGCAACACTTCTGCCATCCGCACAGGCGGCCGCGGAGCAGCAGCGCACGCTGCTGCAGCTCTTCAATGGGGGCCTGCAGCGTTTTGGGCAATCGCCGCTGCTGCGCCTGCAGCGCCAGCTGGAGGAGGGCAATCTGCGACCGGATGTGATGCAGTTGCGCCTTAGCATTGAGCAATCGCAGCGGCGTGAGCGTCGCTTCCAGCAGGCCGAACGCCTCAGTCGCCTGGCCAAGGAACTGTTTCTATCCCGCGAACAAATGCTGCAGCAGGCGTATACCATGACGCCGCCGTCGCAATCGCAGCAGCCACGTCCACGTCCGCGCAAACGTAAAACGCCCACGCTGCACAGAGAGAACAAATTCTGTGTGGAGCGTGCACGGAAACGCTACTGCCACGAGCTTGTGGAGCTGGCACGTGATCTGAAGCTGCAGCCCGGCGACATCAGTGCCGATGAGCAGGACGAGGACGAGGTGGCGCAACAGTTGGCCATCATAGACGAGGAGCATCAACTGAAGGCGGAGACAATTACACGGCCGTCAAATGCGGCGGATAAGAAATGCATTTACAGTACCTTCTTCAAGCGTCGGCCCGGCCTCGAGGATGAACAGGTGCTCCGGCGCATGCAATCAGATAAGATACAGCCCCTGAACGAGAAGAACTTCAAGAAGTACCTACGAGACTATAAGCGACGGAAACTGCAGCAGCCGGTGAGTAGAACCCGTAACCATTCCAGCGAACGAACTCTTGACAGCCTATAAGAAATGTTCTGATTTCCATCGCTCAAAAATTTAATCAATGCCTACTTTAAATTTAACAAAAAAGCGCATTTTTTTAAATGCGACTAGATTAGTCCATTTAGCCATGTCCGTCCGTCTGTATTATCGCGGCGATCTTGGAAATTATAAAGGCTATAAGAATATAGGCCCGTCCTTGGCCAGCGCAGAACTAGTTAATTTCAAATAATCAAAAATAATCAAAAACACGCAATTTACCTAAAATCGATAAAAGTCGACATTCTCAATATCGTTGATTATGAGAGAATGAATATTAAAATATACCATAGCACTTAAATAATTTATTAAAGAACAAATTTGATAACCCAATTGGCAGCTTGTGCATGTGCACACATACATACATTTATTTGTGTTATGTGTGCATATAATTACGGGTTTAGAAAATCTTTATTTTATTTTAATTTTATTTAGAATTTCAAACCCACAATTTATATCGTTTAATAACTAATTTGTAACTACTTGATTGATTCTTGTGCTCGGTAGATGAGATGTTCAAGTGATCAGGAATGAGAAATTTGAATCCCAGTTTAGTGTGGAGACGTATTTAAAATTAGTTAGATTGATAATATTATTAAAACTTTAAAATTTTTGATTCTTAAAAGCAAGCAACTTAAAAATTGTTGACTGCCTATAAGATGATGTTTGAGTTTATGTGGCTTTAAAACCCTATTGGATATACATCTAGTGGGTTCTAGGCCTAGGGATAACGAAGGAATTAGCCAAAAAGGTTTCAATTTTACAATTCTGGGGCTAGATGACTTTTCTTTCTATCAAATAATACTAATAGTAATACTAATAGTACTAATTCAAGGTAATTAACTTCTTTTTTACCCATTAAACCATTTTAGCACGATTTACAAATAAGACTTAATTTTTTATTTTTTAACCACTGGCGTTTATGAATTAATAAGGGTCCCGTTATATCAAATGTCATTTATTTGGAAGTGATTTTAATCTAAAAATGTTGGAAACTTTTTTTTTAAATATGTCGCGTCCGCAATTCTAATTAAACTTTAATTGACAAATTAAAATCTGGTAATTAGCATCAAATTTTTACATCGTATTAGAAGCGTAAAAGTATTATCGAGTTAAAATTGGAAAAACGGTGTTGTTAAGACATTAATGGTAAATTATGGAATCGAAAATTTCTCTGAAAATAGTTGTTTTTTTTTTTTATTAAATATAAACTATTTTAGTAGCTAATTTTATTTATTTATTTTTGCACTTCTGTCAATTGGCTTTTATATAGACATGACTACATCGATAAATATGCAATTTATCGATTATTTTTTGGATTTTTATTGAAAGTTCTTTCATTCTCTCTTATTTCTCTGAAATGCCTTGAAAATAATAAAGGAATTCCTACTAATTTATCATTAGGATATGGCTCGTAGCGCCCCTAGGGGCTTCAGTCTATTGTTTACATTAAAGTATTATATATTTCCACGCATTATTGATAGAATAAATATTAACAGAACAAGAAAACAAACTGCAATTCTAATTAAGAACACAGAGAGTAAAACAGTAAAATGTATTTATTTATTTTTTTTTGTAGCAATTGCCGGACTTTGACACCGCTGATATACGGCTGCGCGATATTTGCACACGCGCTCAGTTTGTGGGCAACTTTAAGCCGGGACGCAAGCCGAAGGCGCTGACAGCACGCCTCAATCATAGTGTGAACGAGCCGCCCGCCCTGGTGCCCATTGCCGGCAAGGCGAAACCAGTTGAGCCGTCGGCCGAGCTGCTCACCGATGAGCCGCAGCAGTTGTACGGACGCGCCGCCCTGGAGCCCGATGAGGAGGAGCTGGCGCTGGAGGAGGAGATACAGGTGCCAGTTGACGCCGTGCCGTCGAAGACAATTGCGCCCGCCGCCGGTCTCGCCCAGCAGCTGCCCAAACTGGAGCCGATTGTGTCGCGCGCTCTGTTCAGCGGCTCGCCCAGGGCGTTGGTCAAGGCGGGCGCCCATATCACGGGCAGTCCCACCAGGGACGCAACGAAGACGGCCACGCCACGTGCCCACACCTGTTACTTCTCGCTGTTGCGCGATCTGTTCGTGTCCACGCCGCAGCATCGCTTGACCTACGCGGAGCTGCAGTCGCAGCTGCAAAAGTGGCTGGCCGAGATCGGCAACGTTGGCTTGCCGGATTGGCTGCGTCTGCTGCCCATCGACTGGATGCAGCTGTTGCAGTCGGCCGTTAACTTTCTATCCGGCGATTTTGTGACGCTGCCGGCGGAATATGTGCCCTACATTGAGCATAAGACGCAGCTAAACATCTATCAGTGGATTGGCGCTGGACGGGATTCGGATGCCCGCCTGCAAGCCCTCTGCCAGTATTGGCTGCAGCGTCGCAAGGAGGACACAAGTGTGACGCAGTTGCCGGTGCAGCAACAGCAGCAGCAGCAACAGTTGCCGGCACAACAGCAATTGAGTCCCGTGGCTGCGCTGGATGTGACGCCGACGCCGCCGCCACGCTGCCCCACCAGCTGGACAGTGCGCGTGGCTACCCAAGCGGAGATGCTGGAGTTCCAGCGACAGGAGCGACTGCGCTTCGAGCAGCCGCATCGTCCGTTCACGTATCGCATGCACGGCTACGAGAGCGTTGTCGGCCCCGTGAAGGGCATCTACACGCAGAGCCTGGCGCTGAACAAGGCGCGCGGTCATGCCGTTATGGTGGACGACAGGCCGCCCTATGTGACCATATTGACGCTGGTGCGCGATGCGACCGCACGGCTGCCAAATGGCGAGGGAACACGCTCCGAAATCTCGGAGCTGCTCAAGTGCTCACAGTTCATCAATCGCCAGGCGGCGGAGAATGTGCTGCAGACGATTGTCAGCGGTGCGTTGGATCGCATGCACGGTGGCCTGGATCCGTGTGTGCGCTACGATGCGCGTCGCAAGATCTGGATCTATTTGCATCGCAATCGCAGCGAGGCGGACTTTGAGCGCATGCATCGCCAGAATCAATCGATGGTCAAACAGAAGCAGCAGCAGCGCAAGCACACCAAACCAAAGAGGGATGACGATGCGACGCAGGAGCTGCCCGCGCTAGTGGCCACCAATGCAGCAGCAACAGCAGCGACAGCAGCCACAACTCCGTCGGCTGCTGTGTTGCTAAAGAAGCCGCCACAGATGCAGCCGCTGCAGGTGAAATGCCCGCCAGTGCCGCCGCTCAAGTATCACATACCGCCAAATGCCACGGCCACAGCCGCGCCCACACAACTGGTGACCGCACAGAAATCCCTGCTAAAGGCCACGCAGCGCAGCGGCGTTGTCACCATACTCGATAGATCGCCCACGGCCCAGCTGCTGAAGACCTCGCCCAAGTTGCAACAGCAGCAGCCACAACAGCAGCAGCAGCAGCAGGCGACGCTTAACTGCAGTCCGACGCGCAATACCACGCCCATACTGGTGTCCACGCCCAGTGGCCTGCAAACGGTGCATGTCGCAGCCACGCCCAACAAGAAGCTGGCCGTCAAGAAGCCCATTGTTATAAATTCGCCCGCACAAACGGCAGCAACAGGAGCAACGGCAGCAACAGCCGGCAGCTTCATTGTGCCCGCCTTGGACCAGCAGCAACAGCAGCAGCAGCTGCCCAACAAAGCTTCACCAGCGCGCCAGCAAATGCCCAAGAATATTATAAGGCTGCTGCCCGCTGGCAGTGCAGCCACAGCCACCAGCACCGTGGCAAGCAAGCCGTCGGTGGTGCAGCTGCCAACAAATGCATCGGGAGCGAAGCCCTCGGCAGCACCTGTCCAAATATTGGGACCACGCATGCTGGCGCAGACCATTGTGCGGCCGTTGCAGCAAAAGATTGGCGCCGTCTCCATTGTGAGCAACAAGCCAACATTAACGGCCGGCGGCAGTCCAATTGCCAATGCCACCGCCAGCGGCACGGGCACAATTCTCAAGATGACGCCACAAGCATTTGCCACGCTGCAGCAGCAGCAACTGAAGCAGAAGGCCGCAAATGCCGCACAGGCTCAACACCAGCAGCAACAACAGCCGCAACAGCGAATACTTGTGGGTAAGTTCTATAAAATATTGTCGAAATCTTATTTATATTAGGCAAATACTTGTGGGTAAGTAATATTAAAACCTTAAATATTATCTAAAACAAGAACGTTGCAGTCGGGTGTAATCGACTGGACAATACTCATCACAGTATTAGAACAGCTTAGATCAGTCGAAAATGGTTATTGTAATTTTGGAGAACTATCGAAATATAAATTAAATCGCCCCACTACCACTATCTCTAATAAAATTCGTCTGTTTTGACCAGGTCGAGTATACATTTTCGTTTGTTCGACTAATGGTTCGAGCCAATAATGTTTTTTGTTTAATGTTTCAGTCCGTGAACATAGTTAGCCCACATCATCGAGTGTTCTTTTCCATACTTGATGAAATTTATAACATAACAGCTTTGAATGTTATCGTTATTATTATTGTCGGGCAATATATATTTTGTTCTTCTTCTTTTGAAGAAAAAGGTTTTGAAACTAGCCTGATTTTTTGAGAAATCGTTTCGGCACGGTTTTAAAATGATTCGAAATCATTGGTTTCGGTTTAAAACACAAACCGGTTTCATAAAGTGTTCATCTGCTGCTCTATATAATATATCTGCAATTGGGGAGAGTGAAAACCTTTATTTTTTATAAAAAGAATGAAATTTATTTCTTACGTTTTGTATTTTTTCGTTTTGGAAATACCTTTAAGTTATCTTTGAACAATTAATCTATATGCTGTCTGTAATTCTTTTACGTAGGCAACACGGCAATTTCGTCGAACAAAAACATTGTGTTCCAGGCGCTGCCGAAAGCGGCTCCGAAAATACTCAGTACCATTGCCGGGCAGGCCAAGCCGCTGGCCACCGCGAATCTCTCGCCGCAGCAGCAGCGCATCGTGCTGCAGAGCTTCAAGCAACCGGCGGCGACAGCAGCTGCTGCCTCGCAGACGACGACGCGAATAATACGCACGACCCCCGTGACGACGACGGCTTCCGGTGGCACGCCAATAGCCACACAGGGTGGTCAGATACTGACGCTGGAGGGTCTGCTGCAGAAACAGAATCCCGGCAAGCTTTTATCAGCCGGCAGCAATATTATTCAGCTGGGCACATCCACGGCCAGTGGCAATGTCATTTCGTTGGCGCCCAGCGGTCAGGTCCAGGCCCAGCAGCAGCAGCAACAGCAGACACAACAGTTAACCACAGCCAAGCAGCTGCCGGCGACGGCGCGCATTGTGACCGCCGGTCATGGGACGATGGTGCCAAAGATCATTGGCAAGACAACAGTTGTGCCTGGCAAGCCGTTGCTCTTGCACGCCAAGACCCTAAAACTGGGCGGCAATGCGGTGAGCACACAAACCGCCACGGCCACAACACTGACCAGCAGTGCTATCAAAACGGCCCAGAATATTGTGATTGGCGGACAGACGGTTAAGCTGCAGGGAGCGGTAAGATTGAAGTCGATTGAAAGCAGCTCAACTATATTAATAAAATACGCCTAAACCCATTGCAGACCATTCCAGCGCGCAATGCGGCGGGTGCACCCATGCAAACGGTCATCATGGGCAATCAATTGCTGCGCCTGGCCACCAGCAGCGGCGGCACCACAACCACCAATAACAGCCTTCCCAGCACTTCCAGCGGCATTGCGAGCGCGCCCAAAACGCTGCTAATCGGCGCCGGTGCGGCGCAAACGTTGCGGCTGGGCAAGAATGTGCTGCTCGCCAACAGCAGTGGCAGCAGCAATGTGAGCACCACAACGACGGTGGCAACAACCAATGCAACACCTGCCAATAATCTTGTATTTGCCGTTCAAAACAATGGCGGCCAATTGTTCTTTACGCCCGGCCTGCAAGGTGTCAATCTGAAGCCGTTGTCCAGCATGAAAGTGATACCCATGTCTGCGGCCGCAACAGCCGTCAGCGGCAGCGGCGGAATCAAATTGAGTAACGTGTCGGCGGCAACCGTTGAAGCGGTGGCTGGCAAAGCATTAAGCACCAAGCTGTTGCCCACCGCTGTATTGAAAACGGCCGGCGGAGGGCATGGCAACTAATTGGAGGATGATTACGAAAGGCAGAGGCTTGATAACCACGTTGTTGGATTCAACTTTTATCATTTATGCATATATATATATATATATATATATATATAT